>BSSO01000374.1:0-35464 GCA_030267885.1 Mesembryanthemum crystallinum
CATAAAATTTCAAGGAAAAAAAAAAATATTATACAAATGAACTCAAGAAAAAGAAAGAAAAAGAAAAATGTGATAATGTTATTACAACAATCAACTTTCACAATTATAATCCGTGCATCGCACGGGGTACAAACTAGTTATATGTTGTATTCTTAATTAATTGTCACATGGAGATTGGAGATAACTCATAATTAACAAACCACTAGGCATATGGTTGAGCGGTAAGTCTCTTGGGTGATATCCAAGAGGTCTTGGGTTCGATCCCCGCCTAGTGGCCACGGGCTCTCCTTGTGAGGGGAGAGTTTAACCTGGTCTTAACTTCCCGGGAATGATATCCCGGGACCCTGAGGGATTAGTCTGGGCCGCAAGGTCCCAGGATACCTCTTGACAGCAAAAAAAAAAAAAAAAAAAACTCATAATTATCGATTTTCTCAATTCTTGATCAAAAATTTGTTTGATTATACACAAACGTTATCACTACTAGTTTGGTTTACAATTTTCTTTTCTCTATACTTAAAAGTACTATTTCATAATCTCACCATACCTTCTACAAAATAGATGATGTTTTTCGAGTCTGTTCGGCAAACTTAAATATCACAATAGCTGTTAGCAGTTCTAGTAAAAAGAAATGTTCGGTAATATTAGCTGTTGAGATAGCGTACAACAATGTAAAATAAGGTAAAAATCATCCCAACCACCATGAGCACCCCAAAAGCTACTCTAGGTAATCTTTTAGAAACACTACCTCAATCATTACTCTCTACGATCAAACACTTCTTTATCGAACACCCAAAGTTGTACTAGTAGCAGTTAGAATCGGTCAAACCACTTTATTTGGGGTAACAACCTTTAACTTCTTTATCGAACTCTACTCTAAACTCTATTACCAAAACAACCTTAATACGATCAATAGATACCAATTTTCAATTATGTCACTTTATTTGGGGTAACAACTTTTAACTTCTGATATAACTTATTATGTTTTCAGCTATTTGTGTCAAAATAAACCTTAATCTTTCTCACAAAAATTTTTATGTAGAAAGATTAGAACAAAATGTCAAAATTATAACTAAAAGAACAACACAAACAAGCAATAGAATTCTTGTTACCAAAGAGTCTGAACTTTACTTGCAAAGCGCAAAAAGATAGCAAAGCCTCAAATTTTAAACTCAAACACCAAGAAATCAAAAAACAAAAAGAAAGAAAGCAAGCCTCAAATCGGACGGTCAAAAACTCACCTGGATCGTCCAATGCAAGTCACTCCCATTGTCCTTGAACTTTCCCCCTTCTCTCTCTCTCTCTCTCTCTCTCATCTCTCTCATTACATTAACCCATCTTCCAAATTTCATTCGTTGACCCCCAGTCTCAGATCTGCCCCAAATTTCCCATATTTCTCTCTCTTTTTCCCAGAAAATCTGATCATCCAAAAATCAGGCATTGAAGATATTCTACCCTCATTCTTGGATCTGTAAGTTGTTTTTTACCATCAAATTCTTTTACTTTGTTTGTTTGTTTGTTTGTTTGTACCATATTAGCAATGCATAGTTATTCAGTTCTTCCCCAAGACAAATTAGTCGAATTACAATTGCAAGATGGTAACTTTGATCGCAAAAAATCATCCCAAATCCCCGTTTCTTCAGAATCCTCATCAAGAAAATTGCTTCCCCCAAACGGGCATTCGAAATCTTCGAGTGATGTTGATCTATTTGATGGGAGTAGAAGCTTTAGCCGTGATGGTAGCTCTGATATCGATGAATTTGATATTGGTAATTATCCCCTTATTGTGGGTGGGATTGGTAAAGGATCAGGGGTTCCTGGTGCAGTTTTTAATCTCACAACTTCGATTATTGGGGCTGGGATCATGGCATTGCCTGCCACAATGAAAGTTCTGGGTTTGGGTTTGGGGATGATTTTGATAGTTGTAATGGGGTTTTTGTCAGAAATTAGTGTTGAGTTGCTGGTAAGATTTGCAGTGCATTGTAAGGCAATGTCATATGGGGAGGTAGTTGAGCATGCCCTAGGAAAGCCTGCTCGGCTCGTGTCCGAAATTTGTATAATCGTGAACAATGCAGGGGTTTTGGTTGTTTATTTGATTATAATAGGTGATGTGATGTCGGGTTCAGCTCATCACGTTGGGGTATTCGATCAGGTGATGGGTACCGGAGTTTGGGATCAAAGGAAGCTTGTGATATTGGTGGTTTTGTTAGTCTTTCTAGCACCCCTATGTGCGTTGGAGAAGATTGACTCGTTGAGTTTGACTTCAGCTGCATCAGTTGCACTTGCTGTGGTGTTTGTTGTTGTAACTTGTGCAATTGCTTTTATTAAGCTTATTGAAGGGAAGATTGAGGCACCAAGGATGACACCGGATTTTAGTTCGAAAAAGGCAGTTCTGGATTTGCTTGTGGTGATCCCTATCATGATGAATGCATATGTCTGTCATTTCAATGTACAGCCCATTTATAATGAGCTTGAGGGACGGTCTCCTGAAAAGATGAATCGTGTGGGAAGAATCACAACGGTTGTTTGTGTAGTGGTTTATGCTTTTACCGCCTTTTCAGGTTATTTGCTCTTCGGTATGAATACTGAATCTGATATCCTGACAAATTTTGACACAGATCTTGGAATTCCTTTTAGTGCTGCCTTGAACTATATAGTTCGAATAGGATATATTCTTCATTTGGTTCTTGTTTTCCCAGTGATTCATTTTTCCTTGCGGGAAACAGTAAATGCCATAGTATTTTCTGCCCCACTTTCAGAAAGTAGAAAAAGGCTTTATGGCCTAACTGTGGCGCTATTGGCCTTGATTTATCTTGGATCTACAATGATTCCCAGCATTTGGACTGCTTTCAAGTTTACTGGCGCAACAACAGCAGTATCTTTAGGTTTCATATTTCCAACTCTTATTGCATTACGGCTGAATGGGCAAGGAGAAAGTTTGACATCTGGACAGAAGCTTTTCTCGTATATCATGCTTGTGGTGGCCATAATAGTTGGTGTTATTGGAGTGGCTGGCAATATTTATGGTCTCGAGAGCCAATCAGGATGATCTTTTTCTAATTTTAGGCTTTTTGTAGTTGATACTTGATACTCTTTGGAACATATAGAGAATTATACACGCTCTTCCACATCTCATGTTACTATGGTGCGTTGGCAAACTTAATGAATCCTCTGTAACTGGAGAATGGGTTAATTCATCGCTGAGGGTCTCCAGATGTAAAATTCTCTACAGTGGAAATTGTTTGCCAATTGATCCAAATGATGCTTGGATGTAGATCAGAGGACTATCTTGCTCTAGATTCTAATAGTACGAAGTGCGTTCGGCTTGACACACAGGATGGAATTTGTCTAGAGCATTGCATTATGTTCGAGGATTTGGAGGCTCAAACAAATGTAAGTGCTCTTCTTATTGCTAGTTTAGAAGTTAGCATTCAAAATCTAGTGTATGTAAATCCTGTAGCCCATTATGTATGTGTTGAGCAATACTCATGGGTCGAAATGCAATGCTTGCATCTCTGGCCTGATTTTTTCTGCTAAAATCTATGAATAAATGCTTTGATCTCAATTATGGACAAAGTTTTTCCTCTGTGGAAACTTTACTTCATTTAAAAATGCGGGATCCAAGCAGTCTGTTACTTTTCGTACCAAGTATGTACTTGATATCACATATTACGGGTAGCTTAGCATTCCACTGTGTCAAGTTCATTTGTCCGATTGATGTCTTTTCCTCACTGTGTTGCAACCTCACTCTTAATTCTTATTTTATGTTTCTTGCTTCCCAATGTCTGTGTAGATTAATAAGTGAGCTTATATGTTTGAAAGCTCAATTTTAGCTTATCTAAAAATTGAACTTGTTAAATCAAATCTGTGTTAAGTGATCGAGTTTAATGGATGATGGTTCAAGCAATGAGTTTGCTGTTGTGGTATTGTAATATTGGACAATTAATTGCCTTTTTTGAGTTTATCCATTGCATTTTTTTTGGATCAAACACATAGTGGCTGTCAGAAGTCATGTATAAGTAGGCCTTGTTAGAACTAAGGAACAAGTCTCTTACAGACCTTATGTGAACTCATTTTCTCCTCAACTTAAAATTTAGGCCATCATCTTTAAATTTTGAAAGAGATATATATGACTTAATTTTTTTATATTTTTTCTGTGGAAAACCCCTGAAGTTTTGACCTCCTGAAGGAAATTTCATTTTTTTTAAGAGTTTCTGGTTGACTGAAAACTTTCTTTGCCCTTGTAGCTGGCTTCGCAGTTCCTGTTGCCAACTTTACCAGATTAGATGCTGTGCTGCCACTTGACAATCTTAATCGCTCCTCTCACTCGTTACCGAGGAGTTGCATCAAAGTTCAGTATACATCTGTAATAGTCTTTTTACCGTGGACACTCGAGCATCGTTGTAGGTTCTTAATGCCCAAGGGCACTTAGCCCTTTATCCCACCTACAGATCAACTATTGTCCACATTGGTAGTCCAGTCTGAGCCTTGTAAGACAGTTTAAGAGCACTTGCTCAACCGATGTAGGAGTTAGCTGGGCTTGAGATGAAAGTCAGGGATTGCAACTCCTGCAACAGTAAGCTGGACATGAAAGGGAACTGTTCTGTCATGATAGTAGGTTATTCTTGAGCCCTTGTGAAGGTTTTTGACTCGAGTAATCATCAGTGAGAGATTGCTGTTAGAAATTGGTGGTGTGTTTTTTTATTGTTAAGATATAAAAGAAAGCCTAGGCCATGAAATTAAAGAACAGACATCTGAATGCAGTGATCTGTTGACAATCTGCAATCCTAAGTTTGTTTATGGTTGTGTTGAGCTCTGGTCTAACTGAGGTTTTCTTAAGCATGCAATTGATTTGGCGAGCTGCAAACTTCTTACTTTTGAGTCAACTAGGTTTGGAGTTGTTCACAACGTAGCTGACCTATAGAGAAAGAGATCTTGGAGTTACAGTTTACTGATTATGCACATACATTAAGGAATTTAACAGAGTAGTTTGTTAAGCTTTGGAACCAAGTATGGACCTCAAAACTCAACTTAGTAGCCTGCTTGGTTTGAGTGGAGCTTGGATCACAACGAGGCCTAATAGCTCGAGAGCTGACTTGGCTCAAAACACCCAAAACCTGCACACCTAGTCGTAGAACTCTTCTAGGGTTGGAACATAATGCTGCAAAGTCATTTAGCTGACATCCGGTGTTCTTAAGAGTGTTGCATGTTGCAAGTTCAGAGCCATTGCATTGTTCTCTATTTCAGCACTTGTTGTTTCCTTGGAAATTTCCATCTTGGTTTGTTTTGATTGGTGAAACTTCATCTTCTTAGTTGGTGCCATATCATATTTCAGTCCCTGTCGATATTCCCGCTTATGGTGTAATATACTTCCCAGTCAGAAGTACGCAACCTTACCCTGTTAGGTACTCGTATCTATGACTATGAGAGAAGTTGTTGTTTTTCTAAGCCTCCTACAAAGCCCCTCATGCAAAGTTTGCATTTCCATTTTATTTGGGACGATGGGAAGCATCTATTGCTTCTTGTTTGGTCTACAATGTAAAGCTGTGTTGGGCTTCAGATTTATGCATGATTAGGCCCAACAACCAAATGAAGAGTCTCTTAAGTAATGCCTGTAGGAGATCTGATTTTTAGTAGTGATCAAATTAATTAATTAATACTAATACTCTACTCCATTAAGAAGTTAGGAGCATCCAAGCGTGCACCAGCATAAATAAATATTTATTTAGGTGTTTCATTTAGAACTTCGGAGCATTCAAGTGTGCACCATCATGAATAAATATTTATTTTTTGAAAAAACATTTAAGAAAATTTTGCTTTATTCATAACTACTAAGGATGCACCACTATTAGGACATCAAACTATGTCGCTACATTCTGGTTAATAGTTCAAAATAAATACCAAGATTTGGTGAACCGCTTGCGTAAGTTCGACTCTGGTTAACTTATTATTATTATTATTATTATTATTATTATTATTATTATTATTATTATTTTTATTACTCTTTACAAACCTTGGGAAGAAAATATACACAAATACTCAGGTTCTTCATTTGATCATACAATTCAATCATGAATAATCGCACTTATATACATATAATATTTGGGTTTATATGTTCTTCTTCAATTATTTGATTATTGTACATGGAGTATATTTTAACAACCTTCATGCTTATGCTTGTGAGATCGTTTGAAATCTCTGCTAAAAATAAAATTTCATGTCTCAATTATTAGTAATTATTTAACAAGCGTTGTTGTTAAGTAATCATGTTTGGTGTAGCTACGGAACATCAATACCTAACTAAAGCAAGCATGACTTATTGCTTCTGTATCTAACTTTCATGTCACGTGTGAAAATGAATTGCAAGTGCACGATCAAACATTCAAACCAATCAAATACATAAAATTTGCAATCTGTCATCTATAATTCATACTTTGGCAATCATAATTACCAGTTCCATTATCAGTTTGAGTTATACTGAAATGGTGTTTATTTGAATGTAATGATCATTATAATGTATAGTAATGTGCATTATCATCTTAATTTAACATTAGAAGGAGGACATTTGTTTATGTGTTCTACTCCATTTGTCTATAGTTTTTATTAAAGGTAGGGATTACCCCGAAAGGTCCTGTCAGTTGATCAATAGAAGGGGAAGGGGGACGAACTATAACCATCCTATAAAGTGAGGGTATCCTCCCTTCCCAACAAGAAGTATTACGGATTAAATCCGAGTTTTCAAAAAGGCAGGATACCAAAGATGCCAACTAACTGAGCTCGTGGTCTACTCCATTTTCTATGATTTGATTACAAATGCTTGTCATTTGATATCCTACAAATAAAATTGTAAGAAAAGAGAAGCATGGAGATCCATCAACAGTAGTCTAAGACAACAAAATTTCACATGTCAACAGTATAATTTCTCGTTCTTCTCCTTTGTGCCACTGACAATTTTTTTGAGAAGATACAATAAATCCAAGTCTCAATTGATTGCAAAGGTCACAAAAAAAGACATGCATGTGAAAACATGTGAACCTTGCAAGTCATTTGGACCTACATACATTTGCTCCTTGGCTCCACTATATTTGCTATGTTTGAGCATTTAGGGTATTGTAACTAGTAATTACTCATCACAAGATTTTTAAAGAATCACTATCAATAAACTTGGATCATAAAAGTAGTGGGTAAAGTTAGTACATTGTACTGGACATAACATAATGTAGTTATGATTGTTTTTAAGAAAAAGTATCATATACACTAATTGCACTTTATATTAGTACTATGTTTAAAATCTAAAGACTGACATCAAAAATGTTACTTCATCCGTTTTAAAATATATGTCGTTTTTAATCGAATTTTCTTGTTTCATATTATGTGTCTCTTCTAAATTCCAATAATATGACCTTCATTGCTCATTTTTTGAATATTATACTTGGTTTACTATTGCTAATTTCAATTTGCAGTACAAGCATTTCCAATTAATAGAAGGTTATTTAGACAAATTATTCAAGTATTTCTAGAGTTATGTAAGAGATTCCTTAATATGTATGCGTTAACCTTAAACGATCGATATTTTTAAAAAGATGGAGTATAATTTACAATCGACATATAATTACTACACCGATCAAAACCCATAAAATCAATATTACTCATAGACTTTTAGTGTCAATTATTAGGCATTTGATGTCACTTTATTATTATTATATCTCGTTTCAGAGATGATGCCATTGTAAATATTTAGCCAGTTAAGTTAGGTTTGGACCCGAATCTAATATCCAAAGCTCGAATTCGACCAAGAACAGTCATCAAATAACGATCCGCATACCATACAGAATACCGAAAAATAGTAGAACACAAATAAAAGAGCTCAAATTCAATAATTTTCAGTTAGGAAATTAAATACAAGTATCGTCACTGCAACTGCATCAAAGTTTAGTTGGCTTCCCCACCATACGTTTGAGTAGATCAAAGATGACAGAGATCAATAAATTGTTGCATTCAATTATCATCAGTGTCCTTCCTTCTTGCCATACGTTTGTTCGTGTGTACTTGCTGTAGCTTTGTAGATAAAGTTTCAAGTGTATCTTCATTGTTTCTTTGACAAATATATATAGCCACATAAATAAACTGCAAAAGAAACCCTTGTCATTTAATTTGTCATAAGGTCTTTAATAGTACTTCATCAAATCACAATTAAACTTATAGTGTTGGTACATAAATTTGACAAATTTTCTTTGACATCCAAATTAAAAGTTCGACTAGATTTACAGTGTGTTTGGTTATCTAAAGTGATAAGAAGACAAAAGAAAAGAAGTGAAAGGAAAGGAAGAGAAGAGAAAGGAAAACACTTTTTTTTTTATAACTTGGTGGCCTCCTTCCCGTCTAAATCCCACCGATTTGGTGGGAAAGTAAAAATGAAGTTTCATGGTAATTCTTTCCTACTGATTCCTATTTTATATGTTTACATTTATTCAACCAAACATGGGAAATGAACCAATTTCCAATCATTTCCTTTCTTTTCCCATTATTTCCCAGCAAACCAAACAAGCTGTTAAAGCACGGATCAATGAAACATCTCTTTAAGAATCTCTTCTTTTTATATGAATAACTATAAATAAAATTATGAGAAGAAGAAATTAAACCTTAACACACCTATACATAGTATTTATGTCCTACATACTTCAAATAATACATGCAAGAACAATACCTAATAATAGTAATACTATTAAGAAAATATTTGACGCTTTTATCCCCCTAATAAAGAAAACACTAGTATATGATAATCATTTTCTGAGGGAGTGAGTAAACATATACATCAAATCTATCTACTTTACATTAGTTAATGGTAATCATCTATGCTAATGCAAGAAAGGAAAATTAAATCATTGTAATAACATATATAATGAGACAGTGAACACTACTTTTTTTTTTTTTTTGAGATGAACACTACTTAAATATGTCTAAGTCAGCTAGTGTTGGCAGACAACCTAATGCATGCATTTTTAACAATTAACATTAAAGTCCAAAACAAACCAACTAAAGATGATACACCTTTAATTTGTAGCGCCTAGATCATACATAAATAGAGGATCTTGACAATATAATGCAGATCCATCTTCGGTCAATATATTCAACTTGGCAGGATTTTAATTAGCTTATTTCTCTTTTTACCGGATATTATTGATTTAAGTTGTACAACTTGCACTGAACTGAAATAAACTTAAAGTAAAGTAAGAAAAATAAAGATTAAGACAAAATTTTGCATGAATTTGATTTACTCAATAGATTATAAGTAGGAGTTATATATTACTTTGAGGTGAAAAAGTTATGGATCCCTTTGAAAATATATGAAACACTTAGCTTACTAGCTAGCTACTTCCTCAAAATTGTACTAGAAAATAGAGAGAGAATCACACATTAAAAGGAGACAGATCTCTGATAATTTGGAGTATTAGTTTATGAAAAGGGAGGAAACCGAGAAATTCTTTGCTATCTCTATCTGCTCATCGAGGCATACAATAACTTGCGTAAAGATAATATTTTGATTCATTAAAGCCATAAAATTATAGTACTATTACTCTATTTGTTTGTGGGAGTTAACAAATTGACTACATGAGACTATCTAGAAATTGGCATATCCAAGGTGACATATAGATCTGATGATCAACAACCTTGTATGTGTTTTAGTGTTGACCTTCACATAATTAGTACTAGCATTTTTACTAGGATTTGAATTTGGTAGTCTTTATCTTTATGTGATGAAAAATAAGAGGTGTGCAACAATTTGAGTGTGGCCTAAACCAGTTCAAGGACGAGGGAGGGAATTATGTGGGATTGAAGGTTCGTGGTTCGCTCAAAACTATTTATATACTACAAGATTTGTTCTAATTCTGAAAAGTTCCATACTACTATGTTATGATTGTGTTTGAAATCGTATGTATCACAATGAATCAATTATGTTTTATATTGGTGTGTATGGAAAAGCTGATATCGTACTTAAGGAAAAAATTATTAGTATATAGATCTAAGCCATGGGCATAATAATTAATAAGACATTTAGAAGCCTAATTAATAATGTATACTTATAAGTACTCAACAATTAATGCAATGAAAAGAATCACTTTAGAAAATAAAACACTACCATTTGTCAAATCCGAGCCAATATTTTTAGTCATATAGTAATTAACTTCATAGTTTATACTAGTACTAAACTCTCAACTCAAGTAGCTTCATTGTTCTAATATTCAAGTAATTCAACTCTTGGACTATACATCTCATACTTAGAGTTTAGCTAGGCTAGGGTTGTTGGATATCATAGTCTAAGCTAAAGTCAAATAACACACAAAATATTGCATGGAAGCCTCTCTAATTCCGTTAATAATATAGAAAATTTAGAAGTTGAGAATCCATGCACATATTATATACATTCACAAAAATTGTAAAAAATTATTAGTTTTTTTTTTTGATAGAAAGTAAACATTATTAGTTAATTAATTAGTTAGTAAGGGTCACTCTCAAAGTAATAAATTTCTAAAAAAAAAGTTAGAAAATGCAGTTAATTGATCCCATTAGATATCCAAACTCAGTGGTCACTACTCACTATACACACACACAAAGACAAAGAGTTGTTTATATTAGTGGGTGACCCCCCACTTTTTTTCTTTTTTTTTTTTATATATATTATTATTATAGCCTTAGCCCCGTGATTGATGGCGCAATATACATTTATTTCATTGCCCAATTAATTTCTTAAGTCACACTCATTAAGAAATTCTTGCTCTCACATACATTTTCCCAATTTTGAAGGGAATTAATTTGTGGTCACACCACTTTATAAATGAAAGACCCCACTCTTCTCATCTCTTTTTATCTTTAGTCACTCTCAAGTTTTAGTTTTCAACTACCCTTTTAGTTTTCTAAGCTTACAAAAAAAAAAAACTTGGTAAAGCCCAAACACTTCCATTTCCTTTTTACCTTTATATTGCTTCCCAAACAACCCCTAACTGCCCCTTTCATATTGTCCAAGCATAGAATATATATATGTTATATCTAAAGTCCTAACTTCATCTACCAAAATCTTCATCTACCAAAAACTAAACCCTCATTTCCTTTGTATACTTCCATAAGAAATTTCTATCACTAGGAAACCTTTGAGGGTTCACTTCAACTAAGCTTGTGTAAAAACCCGAGTTGATTTTCGCATTGAAATCTCAATTCCAGCGACGGTTTCATTAGATATCTTACCAAAAAACCCGAAAAAAGGGCGAAAAAAGGAAAAAGGGTGTACCAATGGATTGGTTCACTTGGTTATCAAAAACAGGATTAGAGCCACCACTAGTGTATGAATATGGGCTAGCATTTGCCCATAATGAGCTAGAAGAAGAGGATATAGCCTACCTCAACCATGAGTTCCTTCAAAGCATGGGCATTTCCATAGCCAAACACAGGCTAGAGATCCTCAAGCTAGCAAGAAGAGAGAAAAGTCATGGCTTAATCAAGCATCCCATTTCAAGGCTCCTCTTTGTTTTGAAAAAGACCAAAAAGTCCTTGGCCAATTACATTGCAACTTTGCTTCACAAAAATGATGGCAGAGCTCTCATTGTTTTCCCAAAGAAGAAGAACAAGAAGAACAACAGCAACAAATTGGGTGGTGCTATTAGTTATAGCTCAAGATGGAAGAGAGCAATGATGATAAGAAGCAACAAGAAGTTGGTGATGGTGAATAGTGGTTATAATAATAATAATAATCAAGAGGGTTTGATGCTCACAAATGGTGTTTATGAGGGTGATGATGATGATGATGATCATATGGTTGTGTCCACACCTAGGCTTGATAGTTTCTCTAGCCCTTTGATGTATGATCTTCAGCAAAGCAAGGAGGAGAAAGCTTCTGATGATCAGGAAGATGAGTACTGGAGCCCAGCTCTTGAAGAAATCAGGTGGGATGCTATGTTTCAAGATTTAAAACCCACATAAATTAATCTCTTTTTTTTTTTTTTTTTTTGTCAAAAAATATTTATGCTTTGGGTTTGCTTTAATGGTGAGAGATATGGAGTTGATTTTTTTTGACAGTTTATTTTTCATCATAGTCTTAGCATGTAAGTTAAAGAGTAGATTTTGACTGCCTTTTTTTTTTTTCTTTTACTTTTGGGTGGTGGGTTGAATTGGGTGTTCTTTGCTGAAAAAGAAGAACCCACTTTGTGAGACAAAAGTTAGGGATAACTTCAGTAGTGTGATTTGTCTAATTAGCTGTTTCATATGTAAGTGTACTCTTCTTTATTGTATCTTCCAGACAAAATGAGTGCAGATAAATTTATGTACTGATGAGTGAGTGAGTACTGGGTTCTGAATCAGACCAATATATTCTTTATTGGACTGTTTTGGATAGATTGACATGTTTCAGAGCATCTTAATTAGCTTCATAACTATGATTCCTCATGTAATTTACTACTATGATTTTGCATTATTGAATTCCTGTTGAAGGTCCCACTAGCATGGATTAAGATTTAAACTTTGCCCTGTTTTTGTTTTATGTTACTTTGTGACTGCAAATATGGACCTTGCTGACATTTTCACAAATGGATTGACATCTCAGCGTTTTGTACAACATATAGACAATCTGTCTGTAATTTCGACCCGTATCTCGATGATATATGTTAGGGCTCCCAATTGATAAAGCCATCGTATTATCTGAACATAAAAGATGCACTATATGAAAGCCATATAGTGCTCATTGAAAGTGATTTCTTGAAGACTTACTAAACTACTTTTGATAGTAATAAGTTAAAGCATCACATAAATTCACTCAAACAGAGCATAATCATTTGAGATCCAGAGGGGAAAATAATTTGGGTGAACTGTAAGCAACAGGGACCAGATGTGCTTTTCCCCTCTTTTTACTTCCTTTGCATTTTGTATCATTATATCTTCTCTTAGTTTTTAGTCCAAAACATGTTTCTCCATAGATTTGGTAACAGAATTTGATTATGAATATGCCATTTGTAATCATTGTATGCAATATCATTACATCAACATTAGACTAGGATATTTGCTTTTACATTTTTCCTGACATCCAAAGTACACTTCCAATTTTATCTAACTTGAAAATTAGTTTTCCTGTTGTAAACTCAGTACATTTTTACCATGACAATAAAATCTGAAATTGATTCTTTCAATACATATTAACAATATGAGCCTCAGAAGAGCCCAATCTCTTCAATACAAAATCACCAGAAAAGCAATCATCAATGACCAGATGATGTTTGCTGCTGGCTGAAAGACCCACCAGAATAGAGCATTTGATAAACAGGTCTGATTCTGATTGTGAGAAATAGGCCTAACATCGCTCCCATTCCACAAAGTCCAGCAAGAACCAGGAACGTAAGCCTAAAACAAGCAGCACCCACGCAGGTTGAAACTCCTTGAATCGCAGCTTCAGTGTCATATACATATCCGGCCAGCAGACCTGAGAAGAGGAGGGCGCCAACAGGGTTCCCTAGCAGTATGAAATTGTAGATCACACCAAAGTGTTTAAGCCCAAAAAGCTCAGAAGCAGTTGGAATCATTGTGGTGAACTGCACCCCATAGCAGATACCGAGCAACCCAGTGGCAACATAGAGGGTGCCATTGAGAGATGATGCATAGAGAAGGAAGGATACGACCATGATCACTTGAGTGAGTGTCATCCAGAATGTGCGAGGAATTGAATGGGACCTGCAAAACAATGGAATTCTAGGTGATCAAACTAGGGACAAACAAGTTTCAGTCTCTTGGCATGGTTTAAATCACACTTTAAGTCACTCTTCGTGATTGAAGAAGAAAGAAAAGAAATTCAGAAGCCGCTTGGCTAAGTTCTAGATTTTGACTCTCCTTCCCTATCACATTTTTCTCTCACATATTACTATGAGAAAGATCGTTTCTGTCAAAATATAAGAAAACAACAGAAAAACAAGCAACTATACCTTACAAAGTATTCGGAGACAGCACCACCTCCAAGGCGTCCTGCAAAATTGCAGAAGGAAAATAGGGAAAGCAGCATGGTGGTATCAACATAGCTTCCTTGAGCGTAACCTATCTGTGCCAAATTGTTCAGAACAGTTATACCAGCTCCAGCACCAACGAAGTACACGAGCCATAGAAGCCAAAAATCGGCCTTCACCAATGCTTCCTTGAACTTGAAATCCTCTCCTCGATGAGGCTTCATCTTCTTCCCTACAACAGCGCCCTCTCCAACAGCCAGAAGCATATCCACATCATCCTGAGCATCTTCCTCTTCCTCCTCCTCGATCTCCCCACCAACATATGATGGCAACAATGGCTCTGAATCTGACCCTCCAAGTTTCTTACAGATGGGATACAACGTCATTTTGAGTGGGATTGCCAGAGGAGCCATCATGAGCACCACCATTACAGCGATGATAGTGTAGCAAACAGGTTTTGCGAGGGAAAATGTGCTGTCTATAATTTTAGTTGCGAGAAGATAGACTCCGAGGAAAACGCTTGCCCCTTGAGCAAAGAGAAAGTTATGCGATGAGGATTCAAGTGCAGAAGCTGGGGCACAGAGTCTAATAAGGTACATCATGGAACCACATATGATAGGAAGGCCAAAGGTGAGAAAGAGTAAAAGTGCTGAAGCAGATTTGTTAAGGACCATGCTGTATATCTCAGTGTAAACTGCAGCACCAAGGCCTGAATATCCCTTTAGAAGGCCAGCAACAGTGCCCCTACTTAGTGGGAAGTTCCTCATGTTGGTTACTAGAACTGTTGTACTGAACCATGCACTGCTGTTGGATGCAATGAGTAGTGCAAGCCATATCTGCCATTAAATTAAAATTGAACTAATGGTGATCAAACTGACATAGTATAAAGACAAGAAGTTCAACTTTCAGATGTCAAATGTAATTTCTGTTAACAAGCACCAAGATTCAACGACACCCTTTAAACGATCCAAGAAATTTACATATGACTGTTCCATCCATTAACCAACATGAGCCAAATCTAAAGTAAACATGACTAAATATCCTGTGGAATAAAGTTTTGCCTTTTCCTATCAGTAAAAGCCAAGGGTTCTTAGAGGTCTTACAGGGTTTTACCAATCAGCTCTCTTAATCAAAATCCATACAATATGTGCAATTTCTTACAAGAAATTTATATTAATGTAATGGCTTAAAAGTGAAAACTGATCTTCATATTTGTAATATAGTATTGAGGGAAAAGTTGGTTTGAATGAATGAATAACCCCAAATGCTAACTACTCTACAAGATTTTATGGAGTGACAATGACCTATGACCAAATCTTAAGTCAAAGCTTTATGAAGTTTTGATTTTGCACGTCATTAGAGAAGGATATGCTGCGCACATTTGAATGAAAAGATTTTGTTTCTGGACTAACCTGTTTGGCCAAACTTCTATCCCCCCCCTTACATTCCTCCTTCACCACCCCTCTTCCTCCACTTTTAACTTATAAGAAGTTGAAATAGGGCTACAAGTAGAAACTATAATTTGGAGCTTCTACTTCTAGCCCCATTACAAATTTAAAAGTGGATGAGCATAAGGATGTACAGGAATAATGTGAAGGAGAGAAGTAGAACTTGGTAAAATCCTGGCCAAACATGCACTAAATTGCCTAACACAACCTGCAAATTACTACAGTATATTAACAGTAACCATGTAGCTTCTCTTTTTAACCCCCCCCCCCCCCCCCCCCACCCCACCCGAAAAAAAAAATGGAGCTATTGCTATTCTGTAGATGTAGATATGACACAGTACAATACATTCAAGCACTTGAATATAACGACAACGATGAAATCATTTTGCCTGAAGTCCATTTGAGATTGCCAAATCACTCAGTTTTGCTTGGAACCCAAACCGTTCAGTTTTAGGCACCACAAAATTTTGCTTAAACAAGCGCAAACCACTCAGTTTACAGAAAATGGAAAATCATCAAAAATAAAATTAGTCTTGAAGTCTGAAACTTACCAGCCAGTAAGGCAAGTTCTGTAAAGTCTGAGTAGCAGACAGCCAAATAAGCCCATAACCTCCAAAGCAAGCAAAAGCACCAATGGAGAGGACAACCCATGGAGGGAACTTGTTACATACAATACCAGGCAGAATGCCAGCGCTCTCACCGATGTCAACTGCGACCCCAAGAATGGTCAGCTGCTGCTGACTCAACCCAAGGACGGACTTCAAGGTGGGAGAGAAGAGAGGGAAGCTGTAGGTATTCCCTGAACCAAACTGAACCCAAACAGCAGCTGCTAGACCTACCCATGGCGGTCTAGTCCCTGCTTTTGGAACCAGCGGTGGCATCTTTCACCGGCTTGCTTCTTGGGGAGTTACAGACCACTTGAAGTAGTCTGTAATATGGAGATCTGAATACTGGTATAGTATATATGGAGAAATGACAACAATGAAAGAAAGGGACATTAAACAATGTGCCTACCATTTACAGAATGGGACATTATAATATCAGCTTGAATCCAAACATAGTTTTATTCTAATCAGAAAAGGTAAGAGGGGATGGGAGAGTTCTTATTCAAGCTCTAGCTGCACCTTCTTGTGCCCTTTCACGTCATCATAAGTCATAACCACAAGCTAAAAAATTATGGAAAATAATTAACTGATAATGTTCTTGTTCTTCTCCCTTCTTTTTCTTTTCAAAGGAGACAGCCACCATGAACCTCGCTCGTCTTGCTGCAAAAGAACATGTCTTTCTACTCAAAGCATACTTAAAATATGGTAATAGTCAACATAATCAACTTCTGCAATTAAAATCTGGAAACATGTTGAGTGATCCGAGATCACCAAGTCAACATAATGATGTAGTGATCTAAGTCATCCAACCCAGTTAAAAAAATAAAGCTGCTAAATAAGATTTTGCGAAGAAGGGCCTTTTTTGAATATGTAATTCACCTTCACCTGCTGCCAACTTTTCTATGGCCTTAACTGGTTCACCAAGTCTTTTGCCCCTTGAATGTACATGAAATGTAGCATCTATGGATGCACTTTTGAGTAGATGCAACATAAGAAATATAGTTGCCCCTTGAGTTAGCCAGGAAACATGCTTAGAAGAGTCTTCTCCAGTTGTATGCGACCTGCAGGCTGGAAATTTAGATAAACATCAAATCTGATGAGGATTGAACATATCTAAAACTATAGTTTTCACCTTACTTTTACTATAAGATAAGGTGTGGTCATGCAAACAGAGATTCTGGAAAAACTCGAAACATACGATGGCTTGGCCAAAATTATGAATTAAACATATGTATCAACGGTTGTTCAAAGCAGCATACCCAAACCGATCTGATCTGAAATTTCGAAATCCGAATGATCAGAAAAAACTTTGATTTGTTCCCGATCCAGTCTGAACCGGATATCCACTTAGTTGGATCTCTGAATATTCGGATTGGATATCCAGTATCTGAATTTCTAGAACGGATATCCAATAGCAGTATCCGACCTGATTCTCTAAAGTGTAGGCTTTTTAAAATAATTTGAATGATAGATAATGCATTTTAAGATGGTCTACTGTACAGGAATGATTGTTTACGTTTCACAGTACACAAAAGTTAAAGAATGAGTCAAATTACACAATAAGCAGAGGCACCGTTGCCATTTTATTTTATTTATTTTTTCACAAAATAATGGAAGATATATATTAACTCGAATATCTAATAAACCAATGTGTATTTGATCCGAAATTCCGACATTTTAAAGCGGATCGGATAGCTCGGATACTGGATCATCGGATCTGGATACATTGAAACATCCAAAAACGTCTGCATAGCTCAAATGCATTATTCACTACAGACTTGAGACTTTCAGTCACCACAGCAACAAACAGCATTGTTGCCGGAATTTGCTTAATGTATACAATCACCATTTACCACAGATCTAATCTCAATTTATTAATAGGTACATTATTTCATTTGGATCAGGACACATAAGACCCAACATGACTGTAAAGCCAATACCTGATACCAAGGTGAGAGAATTGGAATATACACAGAATTGACGACAAAATCTTGGGAGCCAATGCAGCCCCATCAGCCAGATAAATCTTGGCAGATAAATCCAACTTGTGGGCTTCTATGCAAATACCCCTGGCTCATATTTCATAACATAGATACGTAAGTCAAGCTATAAAGGGGTACATGCTCACTCGATAGGTCTGATCCATAATGCCCAAAGTCACCCCATAGATTAGTAACCTGATCTTTTTGGCAAACGGAAAGAACCTCCAGCATAGAGCATCTGGTAAACTGGTCTTATTCTGATTGTAAGAATTAACCCTAACAGGGCTCCCAACCCACAAAGTCCGGCCAGAACATAGAACGTAAGCTTAAAGCAAGAGGCGCCTACGCAGGTAGATACTCCTTGTTTGGTGGCTTCAGCATCGTAAACATAACCAGCTAGCAGTCCTGAGAAGAGTAGAGCACCAACAGGATTGCCTAGCTGTATAAAGTTGTAAATAACACCAAAATGTTTAAGGCCAAACAACTCAGACGCTGTCGGAATCATTATGGCAAATTGAACTCCGAAGCAGATTCCAAGCAATGCAATTGCCACTAGAAGAGTTCCACTGAGAGCTGATGCAAAGAGAAGGAAAGCCCCTGCCATAATGACTTGAGAAAATGTCATCCAAATTGTTCGAGGAATTGTTTTTAACCTGTAACGAGGTAACTTTGCAACCAGTCAGTTTATGCTCCAGCAGACTAGTCCAGAGAATGTCTGAAAATCTTTCTAGACTACTGATACAAAAATATTTCAGAATAAAAGATGAAAGTTATAACGATCCACTTATAAAGAATTCAGCAGCTCCCAAGAATGAGCATTTACCACGACAAATAATCTTCCATGATTAAAAAGCTAGCGTAAGTGTTTACACTTATTTGAAAATCATATTCGTTCACAGTCATGGAAAAAGATCATACTCAGGAACTTGACAAGCTTCTTATTAGCCATGACACATATGACATAACTGATAATAACTAAAACTGGAATGACATCATCAAAGCTATAAGACGCAAACCTTTAAGATATTAAATTTAACAAAAATAGAGCCAAAACTGTATTCACCTGCTGAAGTATTCCGAAACGGCACCTCCACCTAGGCGGCCAATAAAATTGCAGAAAGCAAATAGTGACAACAGCAGTGTCGTATCATCTTCTCCTTGGGCATAACCTATTTGAGCCAGATTGTTAAGAACAGTTACTCCAGTACCAACTCCTAGAAAGTAAACAAGCCACAAAAGCCAGAAATCAGCCTTGATTAATACTTGACGAAAAGTGAAATCATCCCCTCGACGGGGTCTCCTTTTCTGCTTCACAGCACCCTCTCCAACAGCAAGAAGCATATCCACGTCAGAATTATCTCCGCTATCTTGTGAATTCCCAAGATTGGATGCCGAAGAAGATTGTGCCAACAAGGGTTGTGTCTGAGTTGATTCATCTGCATCTGAAGCCAACTTGTCCGAAGAACCCACGTTAGTAAGACTTTTTCTGGAAGGGAATATCGTCATCTTGATGGGGATTGCAAGAGGAGCCAACATAAGAATAACCATTATGGCAAGAAATGTGTAGCAGACGACTTTTCCAGCATTAGTTTTATCAGCAATAATTATAGTAGTGAGGAGATAGATTCCAAGAACAATACTTGCTCCTTGAGTGAAGAGGAAATGTGCATGCTCAGAAGGGTCTTCTTCATATGCTGGAATACAAGGTCTTATAAAGTACATCAGGGAAATGCATATGATTGGGAGGCCGACCGTGAGAAAAAGCAAGAGTGATGAAGCAGATTTATCAAGAACCATTTTGTATAGCTCTGTATATATTGCAGCACTGAGACCAACATAGCCCTTGAGAAGGCCAGCAACAGTACCCCTGCTCAGAGGGAAATTCCTCATATTGGTAACAACAACAGCTGTACTAAACCATGCACTACTATTAGTGCCAATAAACAGCGCAAGCCACAACTGCCAAAAGAATGAAATTTATTGACATGAGTGAAGCTTATAATAACAATAGAATGGAATAATAGACGTCACATATTGGTATGACGTAAAATTTGCTGATTTCCAAAACAATTATTTGTCAGATTAAAAAATTAAAAAACCAAAATAAACCAAGGATTTCCTCAGTACATAGTTCGTCCTTACAGGTTTTCACCAGCTTCACCACAGTTCCACACTACCCAATAGGCACTCTATTCTTGTCCAAGATGTATACAATAAAAGATCAATTCTATGAATTCAACTGAAAAGTACTCATGTTTTTGTCTCTAACAATTGATAATTCCTAAGTGAGATCGAATGTAAATTGCAGATGAAAAAACGTTCTCTAATAAATATGTACGTTATGAGACCAGCTCACTTTGGTGAACACATGACTGCATATTAAAACTTGTTAGCCTGCCTATCCAGCACTTATCTTGTGTTGACACTTCCTATGATTTCTCATGCCTAGTATATGCATAGGTTTTGTCTACGAGGATCAGAATACACCATGCTCACATGTCAGGAAGAGCTATTTCTTTTAAGATTAAGTTAGAAACAGTTTAAAAGATTTGATTAGCAATTTGGCATAGTGCTAAGGACCAACCTCTTTATCTTTGACCCAAAAGATCTGATTAGCTATTTCCTAGGATCGTAACTGCAATAAGTTAGATTTATCTACTAGATTTCAAATCTTTACACAATCATGGTGATTATGCAAGGGGGTTACTCATAATCCATAGCAACAAGAAATCGCAAAATACCACCATATATGAAGGGGATACTCATCTTCTATAATCTACCACAACAAGAAGAAAAACACCCAAGCAAATCCCATCTCGTGTCTCCACGACCTTACCTCTAAAATATACAACAGTAATACTAAGCTACTTCCACCACAGTTCATACAAACAGCTTCACCATCAAACATCGGAACAACCCGGTCACAGGACCGAACTAATCCCATTCAAGTGGATGTCACCTAACTTAGCTAGTCAAGTCTCTTGAAGTTGGTACCACATATGTTTGAAACTTATCAACATTGTCAACTGAACTCACCCCATTCAAGATTACACACTAAAACACCAGAAATCACACATTTTTCACAAATGGGCACTCACAAAATCCATCAATTAGCCAAATTCACCATGTGGGCAATCAAAATCCAACAACTTTAGAGAAACAAAACCACACTAGAAGAGAAGAGGTAAGTAGTTACCAGCAAGTAGGGCAAATTGTGTACAGTCTGAGTAACAGCAAGCCAAATAACCCCATAACCCAAAAAACAACCCAAAGAGGCAAGAGCAAGAACAATCCAAGGTGGAAGCTTGTTACAAGCAATGGCGGGCACAATACCAATACTCTCACCCAAATCATTCGCAACACCAAGGATTGCAATTTGCTGCTGAGAGAAACCCAGAACTGATTTCAATGAAGGAGAGAAAAGTGGGAAATTGTAGGTGTTTCCAGCAGCAAATTGCACCCAAACTGCAGCTGCTAAACCCACCCATGGTGGTCTACTCCCTGCTTTCACCACTATTCTCGGCATCTCTCTCCTAATCTCTCTAAACACTGTTGTGGGTTTTGAGGTTTGGCTATGGAGTTTGACAATTTCTGCTTTGGGGAATTGAAAAATCAAAAATGGTCCAATGAAGAAATTGAACTTGAGACGTTACTTAAGATAATAGACACATTTTTCCCTTTTCTCCATTTTTTTTTTTCCTTTGTTGTTGGGATTTGGTTGCATCATCAAGACTCAAGAGCCACAATATATAATGTTACTATAAAGATTCGAATTTGGAACTGGGATACTACCAAATTGTACTTAGTAGTGTGAGAAATATGTCGGTACAGGAGTGATGTTGTGGTTGGTTGTTCATACGGAGTTATTGCCAATCGTCCATGTCTATTCTCTTATCAACCCTAAAAAAGATGGGAGGCCCTATTCATTCAACCAAACAATTTCAATGTACTAGTATAATTTAGGTGTTGAAGATGTTTTTTTTTTTTTNTTTTTGATAGGAGGTGTTGAAGATGTTAAATGTTTGGTTGATTTGATGGGTGAGGATACCCATATAGTATTAGTATAAATTTAGGTTTTGAAGATGAAAAATACGTATTTAGTTTACTTATTGGGTAAATATTCTCTTATTTGTTTTTGTTAGTCATACATATATCTCTAAAATTTTCGAGGAAATTTTACATGGTGCTATCGTATTATGCGGAATTCTATATGATGAAAATTTTATAAAACGCAGTGGCACCATATACAATATCTCGAAATTTGTTCCTACTACTACTATTTGATAAGTAAGGAGTGAGATATATAAATATATGATAGTTTTAGAGCTGACAAATTTTAATTATAGTCAGAAATACAGCACAAAACCAACCCGAGAAAATGATTTTGACTGAGAATTTTGTAATTGAAACTTGAAAAACTTAGACACCTAATCCGAAAACTAATCGAACCCGACTTGCAGTGAACCCCAAACTACCTAACCCGAAATTGACCTAATCCAGTCTATTTAACAAGTCTACATTATATAAGTTGGCAACATATCAATTACTCCCTCCGTTCCTAAATAACTCTACCATTTTCCTAATTTGGTTGTTTCACAAAAACACTACCATATCCTTTTTAGGTAAAAAATTTGGTGGTGAATTACAATTATATCCCTAACTAAACACCTCCAACTACACACCCAATAACTAATGTTGTGGGCAAAAGGAGAAGGCACATGCCAAAATCAGCTTGCATTTGATTTTTATGCAAAAAGTAAATGGTAGAGTTATTTAAGAATGGATGGAGTATCAATTTTTGTCCAATGCTATGTGTCCTCATTATCACAATATAGGACCATAGGTGGTTACAACTTGTAGCCCTATGGAAACCATATATATTGGGCTTGTGGACCATGATACAAAATATGAACTTACAATTCCTTTGTGTTAATGAGACAAAGAAAATGATAACCCCATCAAATCCAAGTTGTGAGATGGTACTTGTTATGAACTCTAAATTTATGTTTTGTCAAGTTCAATTGAACTAAATATAGGTAATATGTGTGAAAGAAGTAAAAATGCATAACCAAACTGAATATCAAGATGTGAACTACTAAAAAAATACCTTAATCAATTTTGTTCTTAATCACAAAAATTATAATTTCAGTTTAAATTTAATATGAATATACTACACCTTCCATTCTCAAAACAAAGTTACATTTTGTTTTATGTGAGTTGCGGAAAACAAAACGTAACTTTAATTTAAAAACGGAGGGAGTACTATTTACACTTAAGAGGTTGGTCACAGACTCTTCTCACAGTTCTGGGAAGCACATAGCAGCTTTCTCAAGTGGTGAGTCAATGTTTTCGAATTCCATCCCTTTTCGCTTAAGCAACAACCAACGAAGCAACATGCACTGTTAAGTTACCACAATAATTGGTTCAATAACCCATGATCCCCTCGCACTTTATGCCTTTCTTCTGTCCATTGTTGCTCCTTTGAGCACTATCGACTTGACGGGTAATTCTTCTAGCGGTGGCCGGGAAAATATTATTGGTTTAGTCGGAATCAGGCTATGTTTGGCACCAAAAGTTAGCTTTTGGCAGCTTTTGGGCAAAAGCTCCAGCTTGAAGCTTGCAGCTTCTTGTTTTTTCTCACAGCTACCAAACAAAGATTTTAGCAAAGCTACAGCTACAGCTGATTTTTGAAGCTATTCATAATAGTTTTCACTTGACAGCTAGATTTTGAGTAAAAGCTACAGCTTGTTCTTTTTTCTCTCTGCTACCAAACAAGATTTTAGCAAAAACTACACAGCTACAGCTAATTTTGCCAAACATAGCCTCAAACTACTTATGGTTGCAACCAAAATAAAAAAATAAATAAATCATAATCATCACTTTGGTTGGACCCAAAGTGTTTTTGGTTTCAACCAAACTTATAATTGATAATATCAAATGAATGCATAAGATTAGTTCACTTAAATCTAACGGCATATATTAAAAGTTTCAGTGGCCACCACTAAGCGATGGACATTGTATAATGTTTGTCGACTCAACTTCCTACCCAACTTGACTCATTCCAATGGACATCATGTTTGTGTAATTATTTATGCATCCATCGTGGGCTTGCTTCACACTTGTAATGGATAATTGGCCCCTTGTGCGACGTCTCTTGACTCCCAACCTGTCCTACTCACTACAAGTGCCAAGTATACCTATCAAAGTCCAGTTTTGATAACGTTCCTACTTGTCCACTCCAAGTGACTTGGCAATGTCCACGTCCCACTCTAGAAGAACATCTCTATCTTTAGGCTTGTTCTCTTCATATTATTTTTATTGATATTTATTGTTGATTATTTATTTTTGTTATTTTTTGTTGATTTTACTGATTTTTGTCGACTTTCGTTGATTTTTGTTGAATCGTTAGATTCTGCAGAGAGCGACTTTGTTGATTTGTGCTGATTTTTGTTGATTTTACTAAATTTATTGATTTTTATCGATTTTTACTTAAATCAACAAAAATAAGTTGAAAAGAACAAAGCCTTAGTCCACTAGCCTTGGACAATACAATTTCAAAAGCGGACAATAATTTTTAAACCATATAATAAAAATGGCATGGTGGCATGGTTGACAGTTGCCAGTTTTCAATTTTTTTGAAAACTCAAAGTCAGTTTTTGGAAACCACTTTTTTTTGTTTCTAATTTTTTGTTGTCACTTTTGAAAAATAAGCAGGGTATTGTAAGCACAAAAAGTTCAGCTTTTTAAATTAAATTTCTACAAAGAATTTACAATTTTTCAGAACCAAAAATTAGCAACTGTCAACTACCTCGAACCGGGCATGTAAATACCATGTGTTGAAACAACATACTCCATCTATTCCAAATTCACCACACCAACATGATAAGGGAGAGTAAAAAAAAAAAAAAAAAAAGCTAACAGAAATAATATAAAGTAGTCAACCAAAACCCCATAGATAGATTTTTTTTTTTTTTGCTAATCGATAAGGAAGGTGCTAGTGAATAGCGACCAATACACCTCTCGCTACGTAATGTTCGGACTCTCGTGTTCAACAGCGAACATATTAGACTAACTGAATAACCAGCACAAACACTGGCCCCGTCAACGTAGCACCATCAAGGGGCAAGTATAATTCCCAGAAGGCGGAAATTACAAGAGACATGGGGCGACGAGGAATCCAACCCACGACCTTAGCTTACCAAACCAAAACCCATAGATAGATAGGCCATAACAGAGAGCCTCCACATCGCCTCTCTCTCTCTCTAGCCTCCATATCTGAGTCTGGACTGAAGCCTACCGGAGCGGCGCGCCGCGCTGACTGAAGACAACCGCCGGTTCTCTCTCTCCTCACTTTCTCAACGCCGGCAGCAGCGGCTCACTCACTAGGTAAGCTTTCAGTCTTGGTCTAGTTTTTTCCTCTACAGAATTCCAGATTTTGTGTGCTCTTCAATCTTCAATGCGTGTTTAGTTCTTCATGCACTTAATTTACATTCCTTTGATTGTTAATTAATCATATTACAGATTAATCCTTGAGCCTAGAAATCTGGATTTTTTATTTTTATTTTTATTTTTTGCTAGGTTTAATGTTGTTGATTGAATATTTGCTTATTGCGGTTTGTTTTGTCTCATTCAATCAGGAATTTGCTTGAGTAGATGTAAACCTTGTTGAAAATGGCAATTATAATATCACTTCGTCGTCATGTAACCCTATTAGTAGGGGTAGACAGGGGCGGAATTAGGGGAGGCAAGTAGTCATGATTTTTTTCACCCTGTTTTGTTCTTGGTTTCCCATAAAATAAATCCAGATATATATTATTGTAGTGACTGAAATAACAACAATGAAGCAGCCTGTAACTGCTTGCTAGAGACAATTGGTTCCTTGTTCGAATCTTCGTGGTTTGAATTCTTTTGTTCGGCATGTCAACTTTTTGATTTTTTGTTGGCATCATCTTTGTTCTCCATCCCTTCAAAAAAAACACATAGTGGCAACCATGGCAGGGAAAAAATATGGACAAATGCACCCTTCTTTTTCAAGTTCATTTATTATTTCTTTCCCTATTTTCCTTTACATTTTGTCTCTCTTTAATGGAAAGGCTAAAGGATTTTCCTAATTTGCATTATATCATCTCTTTTCTAAAAATATTAATAAGTTGATTAAATACCTCCTCCATTCAAAAATAAGTGATCGTGCTGTCTCGAACTTTACCCATTAATTTCTCTCAAAAGCTTCAAATAATTGGTTCTTATATCAAAATTCGCCGCCCCTCATATTCTTGTGTTGGCCCCCCAATCAAACTATATTCTTTATGGAGGTTAGTGAAAAGGGTGTGAGAAACTTCTATTAAAGATGCGGGTAATTGTGTTCATAAAATGCAGCTAGTGTAAATTGACGACGCAAAGTTCAATTAGTGAAATGGAAGGGACTGGATTGCTCCGCTTACTGAAGTTAGAAGCAGTGACTTTTTTCCCATAAGAAAACTAGAGGATGAATCGGAAGCTTATGGGAATTTTTGTGTTGGAAGAGGCCTTCTTAACCTACTCAATCCGTATGGTTTAACTCAATCTAGTGTGTCTTCTTCAATTCCATCACTCCGTCAAGTGGATTTTTTTGACACTATGCATGACCATACCCTCAGCGTTGCAATAAAAAAAGCATTTCATATAGCTTATGATAAGCTTGCTCCAAATTATAAGGAACAATAAGATCATGGATACAACCCCTGAACCTTCACCCTTGATGCTGTCCATGAACCATCCTTGTTGCTTAAAATGTCATAGAAATAGAGCTTCAGGTACTAGTCAATAGGTTCGAAAAGATGAGCTTAAAATCAGCAAAGCACATGACCAATTGCACCCACCAAAAATAAGAAAAGAAAAAAATCAGAGAATTATGTTTTGGTAGGGTATTGAGGGAAAAGGGCAGGAAGGCTTGTTAGATGACCCTCAAATTTTGAATTTTTCCTGCCTACGAAGCTATGCAAATTAATTTTCTTTACTTTGAATATAGTGACTTAAAAAGCTTTCTAAACTAATTGAACAGGGAAGGCCTCTTGCCTGTGATCAACAAGTAGCCAAGTACATTTGTCTTGTGAGAATGAACAAGCTAACAGTATTTGCAAGAAGAGCACTTGCTTCCGCTTACAACCCAATGTCACAATATAGGTGCTATTGTTCGCCTTCATCTTCTCTCTCAGGGCATTACAATAATAAGCTGTTTGTTGCTGGCTTGTCATGGTCAGTCGATGAGAGGTCTTTACTTGATGCTTTCTCCGATTTCGGAGAGGTAACTGAAGTGAGGATAATGTATGATAAGAATACAGGTAGATCTAGAGGATTTGGATTTGTTTACTTTGGAAAAGATGAGGATGCAAAATCTGCAAAAGATGCCATGGATGGGAAGGCATTTCTAGGACGTCCAATGAGGATTAGCTATGCACTTGAAAAGGTCCGCGGAGAGCCCATTGTGGTACCTCGCCTTCGGGACAATGGAGATGCTACCAGAGACACAGATTGAGAATCCCTCTCTAAAATCTACAATGAAATGACTGCTGGAAGAAGCTTTGTGATCGATTCAATTGGATATGAGACTGGGAGACGGTCGATTGGCAACAGTTCTTTTTTTATGGATTTAAATACTTTTTTGTCTTGAGGTCTTGGGCTAGCTACAATTATTCCGGATAGAAATCCTCTACTATTACAATATTCACCGCATTGTGTTGGAATTGAAAAGATTTCCATTGTTTTGTTAGTAGGCATGCTTCCTGTTCTATATGTTGCTTGGCCTAGGTCACATTTTGTCCATTTTGAAGTCTGTTGTTTGCTATTTGCAGTAAAGTACCATGTTGAGTTTGATTATATACTAGAGACTTTCCACTTAGTCGAGTTTGTTTGTTCCTTCCTCTTGACTTTCTTGGTCTGCACAACTTCTAAAAGTTGTTTTTAGAAATAGAGCGGATGACTTTGTGAGTATTCCTCCATGCCTTGGGTAAGATTTCATGGGAAGTGGGACATTTGGGTGATAATACCTCGAGGATCAACAGCAGTGCTTCCAGTGTGTACCATCCAATGTCCAAATTGTACTTCTATTACCTAATTGGACCCTGGAATTGGGTGATAATGCCAGATTACAAAAAGAGTTTGAAATTCAGTCGTCAAATGGAATACTAGTGCTCGCTCCTGCTATTCTAAAAGACTCTGTAAGAATAACTTTCCTTGCTCATTTAATTCCTTGGACCTGATGTTGTGCTTACATATGTTAACTCTTGAAGACTTGCTTTCTGGCATTCTTCATTCCTTGATGTTTTTTACTTGGGGAAAGCTATAAAATTACTCAGCACGCACAGAACTGAATAATGTGCTAATTAGGATGTCAAACCTGGCTAGTCTATATTTGTTAAATTCCCTTTTTTTTCTCTTTTTTTTAACTGTTGGGTTGCGGTGGGTAGGGCTAGCTGATGACTTGATGCAAACTTGCTTGACTTGCTGTATAAGTTGTGGCACTGAAGTTCTCTGGTTTCTACATGGATGAAAAGACGAGAAGAAGGAAAAAAAAAAAAAAAAGAAAAGCAACACAGGAAGAATGCATTGGTTTTCGCTCTAGTGTTGACTACTTATTTAATGAATATTGACTTCTTTCTGAACATTAGGTTTTTGTACTTAAGAAGCTTTGTCCATTTGCAGTTGCAAAACTTGAATTTTTGTTCAGAACTTAAGCCTTTCTTCTGGAGAGAGTGTCATGGGTCCTAGATGGAAAGCGAAGGGTTCAGAAGCCAAAGCCCTCGCAGAACCCATGTCGAAAATTGTGTTAGCACTTCAATCATCTCTAACTATGTCAGATCCCAAGGGATTGATATCAGGCTGTAGTGTTCTTCTTGAAGTAGATCCAGAACAATCCGAACTTCTGAACCGAGCATGTTTTGGCCGTCTGATTGTTACAAGCCAGAAGGATAAGCTGTGGTATGAATTGAGTTTGGAAGAAGCTTTCTATTTGTGCTATAAGTTGAAGTGTTTGAAGATTGTCGGAAACGAAGGAGTTGTGAAAAGTGATGAGGAGTTGTGGCACTACATGAGTTCAAAAGTAGATATGTTTCTCGAGTTTTACAAGGCTTATTCTCATTTAAGGATGAAGAATTGGGTGGTGAGGTCAGGATCTCAATATGGTGTAGATTATGTTGCTTATCGTCATCATCCCGCATTGGTCCATTCGGAATATGCTGTGCTCGTGCTATCAGACAGAGATGGTCATTCAAACGGACGGTTAAGTTTGTGGTCTGATTTGTATTGTACAATTCGGCTTAGTGGTGGTGTTGCCAAGACGTTGCTGGCTCTACATGTTCAGGGCAATGGCAGTTTGACTGATTCTCCAGTATGTCTGGAAAACTATAAAATTGAAGAGCGCACAATCCGTAGATGGATACCAGAACAAAGTCGTGAAGAAGAAACAGATGTTATACATAACAGGAGAACTAAGACATAGATTTTTGAGTTCTCCCCCCTTGGAACTGTTTTTCTGATTTAACCTAGAAGTAGAGTAGTGGCTTAGAGTTATACTTGTCATAGGCTCCACCTGATTCTCATTTTGGAATTTGCAGACCATTGTTACCATGGGCAACAAACCTGTGAAGCTAGAGAAAGAAGAGATTCTAGTGAAGGTTCCCCCTCCTATTGATCCTGTCCTTGCTCGCTGGCTTGCTAGGGATATTCAGAGGATGGAAGGCTTCACAGTGAAGAACCCCCGTGCTGTGAAGCCACCTGATCATTACGTTGAGTACATGCGCTTGTATGGATGGCTGGACCTAGATCTCAATGATCCAGATTTGGCTCATTTGTTCAAGTGAATCGATCTGTCGTCCTAATATAAACTGAGATTATGGATGTGTATAATGAATGTATTCATATTCTTCTACTGCGCTGCGATCTTGAAAATCATGATGTATTCTTAACAGCTTTCTATGGATAACTCTTTGGCACAAGACGATGACATTGTATCTCAGTAATTTCCTCAACATTATATCTGTTGATCTATATATGAGTTTTGTTGGAATTTGTTTTTTGTTTTTTTTTTTTTCTTCTGAAAAGTACCAAAAAGTGACAAAATTTCAAAATAGAGGAAATGGTATTACTATTTGTTTGTTTCACTATATGAAATTGTAAGTCTCAGTAAGTGTGAACTTTCTGAACAGTAGGGATGACTTTTAAGAAAAAGAGGGGTGACTTTCTTAGTTTATAATAAACCAAGTTCACACAATATTTAACATTTTCAAGTTTATCCTCCCCCGATACAATAAAATCCCGGAAAGTTCACTCTCTCTTTCTCTATCCATATTAATTCAATGATGATGCACAGTTGCACACTATCCACAATCATTTGGTCACTAACAGCAACTAGTAATACTTTTCCTTGGATGAACAATTAGTACGCCAAATGCAACATAACATATGAAGAACATGTACTTCTAACTATGGAAGCCTTGATATGTCGTAATAATACCGGATCTTTCCATCCTCTGAAGCCGCAACCAGAACTTGTCGATCCGCAGACACAGAGAGTGACTGGATGCTTGCGGAAAAGCTACCCAAGTTCCTTGCGCACTCCCCAGAGCGGGCATCCCAAATGATTATTCGCCCATCGTCGCATCCACTAGCCACATATCTCGATTCACCAAGCCATTTCAAGCAAGTTACAGTATCCTGCACTCAGTTTCGACTAATGTTAGTATGTTACTGTTAAAACGAAAAGTGAGACATTTGTTCAGGAATGATTCTAGCAGCAACTGAAATCGTAGTGAACATTGGTGGGCAAATAAGGAGACCTTATGTTCGCAAAGACTGAGAGGCGCTGAATGCTCCAAATCATGAATAACAAGCTTCTTATCCTGGCCTCCAGTTGCCAGCCAAGGAAAGCTGCCATAGACATTATTAGTCTCTAATCAGGATGGCTATATGCATCTGAAAACATAAACAAGAAAAAGTTGTTGTTTCTTGATCTGTTGTACATTCTAATGCTTCCTAGCCTTCCTGTTTTGTTTAAGCATAATTTTTATTTACCCTTCTTCTCAAAATTCTTAATTACTTTCTTCCCGCGAGCATAAACTTCAAACTCAAGGGAGAGGGAAAGAACTGTAAATCAGTTCATTTACCTTGAGGAAAGCCCCATACAACCAATTGAACCTGAGTGGTACCTTATACGATTCATCTGTGCAAGCAATGTTCAAAATCAGAATGTAGAGGAAATGTAAGCTCAGTATATGGCAACCTACAGGATGAAAAACCAAGAAAAATGTAGAGCTGCCAAGGGAAGTGAGGACTGACCGTTTGAGTTGGTATGTGCAGCATACAAAGAGAACCATCATTTGTTCCAAAAAGGATACGGGTTGAATCCGAAGTATATGTCAAGCAATTCAACGCCGAAATAAAGCCTAAAGTACAAAGGCATAACCATCAGAATATCTGAATTATATTGGAAAATAATTAGTAGCATAAGGTCTGCCTCTCAAGCATATAGCTCTGAAATTGGCAATGTAAGATGTGAAGCGTAACCGCATAGGATTGGAAAAGGATGTGATGGAACAAAGTATACGATATGGAACTGTAAATCCATTATTCTTGAGAATGGAAGATGAAGTGCACTGCGAAGACAAGTATATACATAACCTCATTCGAATCACACTAGAAAATATTGTCCAAATAACTTCCTGAATCACATCTGAACCTTAAACATAAGCTGTTAAAAACATCAAAAATAGATTATAATTTAAACAAACTTATCCTCCACATAAATAAGTGAATCAGCAATGAGATTACTGTCACTAGCGGAACCTCACTTCTCAGAGCCTACAATGAACCAGACCCTCAAACACAGATCGTTGCCCCTTGTAAGTTGTAAACATCGAACTAGAATTTCCTCCAAGCAATTAGGGCAACTAGGCCATGAGTTGATATTGTCATCATCATCATCAACGTCTTAATTACAATCAAGTTCCGCAGTCAGAAATCTGATACATGAAGTATCTATTTCACTCAGCTGCCTGAAGACAATATGCTGGATATCTTTGGTGTATATGCATAAATGGCTGGTCGTCAGAATCTTAACAGCTATCGCAATTCTCAATGGTGTCTTTCTGGTTCTATTTGTGCTGCTCGTGATTTGTGTCTTAACTAATGCGATAGTTCTTCAACTGAGCTAGTCTTTACCCAATCTTAAACACCCTCTCCCCCATCTTATGCTTTGAAGGGTTGCTTACTGTTCACAGAAATGTAGGGACATAGCTCACTTTGCAAATTAACATTTGAAGGACACTTTATCAGTAGTAAAACTAACTAGAAGGCTTTCAAGGAGATACTTCATTGAACCTTAGCAAGTGACCTGGAAGTCTAAAGCTTGTCAATCACAAGTAAAAAAGAAGTATCACATAGCATTTCTGGCATTCTCAAAATGTTTGCTTCATCACATCAAGAAAGACGTTCTTCCTCCTGCCTCTCTTATTATCACTTTTTCGGCCTAATTTAGGATGTTTATCATATTCTATCAACCTTATTGTCTGATTACGAATGATACATGTCTATCATATTGTTCCGAATTTGAAAACTACCAATTCATGTGGATTTTGCCATGTTAACTACTAATAACTAAATCGCGTACTGAAGTGAAATAAAATGCAAACACCACCATGAAGTACTTACCTCTAAGTTGTACATCACCACTTCTAAGATTATATATTCTCAAGGTGGTATCCCAAGAACCAGTACAAGCAGTTTCACCTACAGCAACCACAAAATCACAGTGTTGTCATTCTTCCTCACTATGTATTGTGATCACTCAGATAAGTTCGTAAATTACCATCTGGGGATAAATCTCCACAAGTTACATCATCTTGATGACCTTGAAATATATTGAGAGAAGAACCATCATCGGCATTCCATAGCCTAGCAGTTCTATCAGTACATCCTGCCAAGACTTTGTGTTGACTTGGATGCCATCTTACCCACTGTAAAAACACATAGCAGCTATATATCAGTCTTCACAACAAAACAATCCATAGTAGTAACAGAGCATATATTAGACCATAAGAAGTTAAGAACTGCGTATATATTCCTGCACCTCAAATTTATTGCCCGCAGCAGGTCCATCGAATGTCCACTTGAGATTGCCAGACGCGTCCCATATCTTAACAGATGCATCAAGTCCTCCAGTAGCCAGCAGCTGCCCATCACTACTAAACGCTAAACTAGCGACAGTGTCGTTCTGACCTGCAAGTAATCAAAACCATTTGGATTCAGCTGAACGAACACTGAGGTAATGTATGGTGCGCGTAGTATACTGTTCATTTTCCTACTCTATCCTACATTATGAATGAACTTAGAGATCTGAAACCATGGCTACCTCCAAGCTTAATATCAGAATCTTGCTGAAAAAGCCGCCAAAGACTTGCAAAGTTATCTCTACCCACACTTGCCACTAATGAACTATCTGTAGGGCTACAATCAACTTTGTACACTGATTCTGCAACCATGAAGCAAATAAGCAATAAAGATCATGGAGATTTATTTCTGCAGAGTTTCCATAGGAGAATTAAAGCACATTTAATATTGGAACTGTAATAGTGCTGAGTTTAAGCATAAACACATCTAACAAACCAATGTAGTACTGTACTAAATTAACTGGAAGTCCATGTTTTGTCAAATGACCAAATATCATATTTTGATTGGTCTTAAATTGTTGAGTAAAATCATGGAATTTGAACCTTTGTGTAGATATTTGGAACAGTAAATGTCAAATTTCCATATAATTTAGCACAATTGTCAATTTACTTTAATGTGATGCAACCAATCAAAAAGAAAACTAAAAGTACATGTAGAAAAAGTAAGGTTGATTGAATTAATTTCAGCTGTAAAAAGAACATGAAAGACACTCACTTTTGGGGAGTTTGGGTACATGTATAGAATCATCATCATCAGGTTCACCTTCAGGCATCCCTACAAAATCATGATCATTTAATTGTTGAAAAAAATGTCTGAGTATTTTTATTGAAAAAAATGAGGGCAAGCTTTAAAATTATCAAATTGGATAAGCAAAATCTGCATTTATTAAGTGTCAAATCAAAGTAAGTTATGTTAAGAATCAAGTGATGATTATGTAAAATATCTGAGTATCGTCTTGCAACTGTGAATTTAAGGGTTTGATTCCTAACAATCAATAGAATTAAGATCCATCAGTACCGTCAGATGAGGAATCTTCATCATCGTCATCGGTGGCGTCCTCGACATCGACATCGACGGGGAGATCTGAGTATGTATAAAAGTGGCAATTAGCATTTCATGCATGATATGATATGACATGATATGAATATGATATGACATCACTAAAATTGATGATGAGAGAGAATTTGAAGTCATGACCTAATAGCTGAGCTACGTACGTACCTTGATGGTTAAGCGTGATTCCGTTGATGAATTGGCCTTCGTCGAGACATATCACTCCCCCGTTTTCACTTATCGATCCCTCGAATTCCATTATTTCCCGAATGCACCCTGTAAGTATTCGGCGTTTGGGTTTTCAGGGCCGACCTTAGGGTTTTAATATTTAGTACTCACAGAACACTACAAATATCATAAAGAAAAATAGGAAAATTTTCCCCGATCGTTGAGAAAAGGTTTCGAATCTTATTGATTACTTGCCTTTTTTTAAAAAAATTAGAAGAGTCTGGAATCACAAGGTTAGACCGGCCTATCAAAACTAATCTGACCTAGATTTTGGAACCTAGCACTATATTTTCGCCTCTATATCGAGTGACAACCAACCCGAGTAGAAACACACTGAGTCAATCCATTTGACAGGTCTAAACACAGCCCATAGAATCGCGTTTTCAAGAGTTGTCAAATTTAAGCTAAGTTGGATATACAATTTGTATAGAATCATAAGGTTACGATGTTGACAATGAATTTCAAATCAAAATTTACCAAACTCGAATAACCAATAAATAAAGGGTCAAACTCAAATCCATTTTGCATCAATCCACTGAGTTAAGGTAGCTAGTATTTAAAAATGGCACATATCAATTTGAGACAACGGCATGGTTAAAATTACCAATCTTTCTTTCTTTCTTTTTTTTTGGGGGGGGTGTTGGGGGGAGGGTTTAATCACAGGCTCACAGCAGTTTCTCCATTTACAAGATTCGAACACTCGATCTTACTTAAGGGATAAAAGTGCCGAATTACTCACATCAACCACTTGTTGGTAATGTTACCAATCATACTTTTATTACTCATTCCGTAGTGAAAGTTAGTGTTACTTTTGTGACAAAATCTATGAGAATGGTAAAATAACCTTAGTGCCCATACTATATGTAAAGGTGATTAGAGTGAGAAAAAATTAATTGTATATGAGTTGTAGTGGGTAAAAGTAGATTTGTAGATTTATTGTACAAAAAATATGTCAAATATAGAAACGTAAC
>BSSO01000375.1:0-35458 GCA_030267885.1 Mesembryanthemum crystallinum
ATTTTTTATTGTATTTGGAGATAGTGGAGGGGTAATATTGGGAGGTTATGAGGATTTATTTGGTTTGGTAACGTGTGGGTGGGACAAAATAATTGTTGGTTTGGTAACATATGGGCGGGACGGAGGGAGTATTAAATTTTTCGAGATATTTATTTATTTTTTTAATCAAGAATACAAATTATTGATGCTTTTTAGTGTAGCACGATGATGGCGGGGCTATTTTTTCTTTTGCGCGAAACTATTTAGCGATGGCAAAAAGCGTCGATAAATTGTACATTTCGACAGGAATAAGCGTCAATATCATTAAAAGTTTCGACAAAAAAAACGTCGAAAATTATCGACGACAAATTTAACGATGCTTTTATGAAGCCTCGAAAATGAAAATTGCGACTCTTTTTGGCGTCGAAAAAAATGCACAGAAAGCGTCGAAAACACGCGTGTTTTCTAGTAGTGAAAGAGAACTCTAGTCTCACTTTGGCTATGAAAAACTTTTGAGAGAGAGGCTAGGTTATTTCTTAGGGTTTCAATCTCTTAGAATTGTATGACATAAAACCAATCCTAGGTGGCTTTAAGTAGACAACCCCTAATGACATGTGGGAACCCTAGGTTTCCATATTCCTAATAATCAATTAGAGGCTTGCGCCTCATAACCTACAAACACGGCCCCTTGGTTGGTTGGGCGTGCCTAGGGAACACGACCTACAAGGCCCGTGTCACCCTTGGCTCGTGCACGACCCTCCAAGGCGTGTCACACCTTGCCACTCCAATCTCTTCTAGGCTCTAAGCCTAACCCAATTTCTTATGACCAGTTCCTGAACTTATGTGTGACCCATTAGGTTCATAACGAAGTTAGCTATGGCCCAATAACCAATTGGGTGATAAAATCAATAGCGGTTTCTGGCTTAAACATATTGATTACTAAATCGTATGAGTTTACTATGTCAATAATATATTCATATATCATTATCTCAATTAATTGCTACTTGACTAACAAGACATAAATCCTCCAGTCTCCCACTTGTCCCTAAGACAAGTTAGCAATTCCACTTCCATGTCACTTAATGTCTTATATGAGAATAAGGCAAGAATCCTGTCATCCTTATATTGCTCATATATATTTCATGAACTTTGAATTGAACTGTTGAAACAAAAGATTAAAATAATAATTGTCGAGCCTGATTTTATGTATTTTTAAGTACCTCTTACTTCATATTTCTACTCGAGTATAAATATGTTTTTGATACTTTTTACATCATTGTAAGGATAATTAAATCAAGGAAAGTTAGATATATATGGACGGAAGTTTGTACAAGGTCGTGAAGTTATAAGGCAAAGTGTAGAAAAAGACTTCCTGGAAGAATTAGAGAATGCAATTGTACAACTTTCAATCAAGTTGGTGGGCTAATTATGACTATAGAGCTATGCTACTCACGGAAGGTGTTAAAAGAATAATGGGCCATTATTTGACTAAATTTGTTGCGTTTTGGCAAGCCTAACTAGGTGCGGCCGACTTTGGCTAAGGGAATAAAAAGGAGTCACGTACCCTGCCGTGAAGGGAAGTCGAAGTCGTAGTCTTAGGTTTTATTTTAGTGTTAGGTTTATTTCAATTCTAAGTTATTTTTTCCGTTCACAAGATTCACACTTTTATTGTTTCATTTAAGTTTTCATCGTTTAATTCAATTAATCGCAATTTCAGTTTGGTCCTTTTCAATCTTTCAAGTAAGTTTCTACACTTTAGTTTTTATGCGATTCGTTGTTGTTTATTTATTGTTCTACAATTAATTCGCTTGTTAATCAATTTATTTGCTTTGTCGTTTTGCTAGTTTATGTTTTTGGTTGAGTGACACAACTAGAACTAAATTAGGGGAAGGCAAATTCTTGTTAGCAATCTATTACTATTCTTAATTTTGTCTATTTAATTCAGTTAATATAGTGACCTAATTTTGTAAACCCATTCTCCTGTGATCGACCCGTATTTGCCGAACTAGCTACAACCACACCATGCACTTGCGGTTATTACTTTTTGTACAACAATAATCCATTTGAGCAAGGCCATGCATTTTCAGTTCCAATTCTTCAACAGGCCCATAGACAATGTCCCCTTAAGTAGGGAGGACATTCACTATCTTGTGCACTCATGGATGTCAATATATCTCATGATGATCCAAATGGTCCTATTATGACCCCCATTTACGGCGAGCGTTATGGAGCATCACAGAACAACAATCCTTAAGTTACATTCATGAACACTCAGGTTTAAGAAATGGTTTGAGATAACTTTTGAAGAATTCTTTATGACATTCAATTCTTGTAGAATTCTGATGGTGGGTCTGTCCGATATTGAGCTTCGCTCCATACCTATGCAAATGATCCTTGACATCCCATGTCACTAGAACATGAAACATTGTTAAGATCATCTTTGCAATTTAATCGTGTTCGGTTATTAGAATCCAATTCTAACACCTAAATTAAGGACACTAATTACGAATTTTCTATTCACTAAATAGGGTTTTATTATCAAGACATCGTCTTGATAACCTATTGGATATTCGAATTATTACATTTTGGGTAAATATTCAAAACCATACAAATAAGGGATTTTTTATGGTGTACCCCTGTAGTTTACACATTTCTCCGATGCATAACATGAAGTTCAATGTCTTTACGCTGCACCACTGAACTTTTGGAAACACGCACAATACATGCAAAATGGTGACGGGATTAAGTGAATGTTGTTTTATGATTTATGGGGTTGTAAAGACCATTTCGCCCCTATAATTTCCCCAATCTCCAACGGTCATTTGGTAGCCAATGACTACTTTTTTCTCTATATAAGCCTATAGATTTTCAGAATTTTGCATGCGTTGTGTGTGTTTCCAAAAGTTCAGGGGTGTATCGTAAAGACATCCAACTTCATTATATGCGCCGAAAAAACGTGTAAAATACAGGGGTACACCATAAAAAATCCCTACAAATAATGAATAGACCAAATGAAAGGTATATATATAACCATATATAATTTAAAAAAGCATAAAAACTGATGTTCTAAACTTATGATTGCAAAATCATAATTTATTAGATCTAGGTTCAATCACTTTTAAAGTATTTTATGCCCATAGTAGCTGTGTGATTATCATGCTTGACCTCGTCAAGTGGCTTCGTCAACTGTCATTTACATTTCATCTGTATGTATTTTGTGAATGATCACATCTCCTCCATTGACCCACTATCTAATAAGGTGAAATTTCCTGAGTACGTGTTTGGATTTCTGGTGTGACCTTGGCTCCTTGGCTTGCACAATGGATCCATTATTATTGCAATAAAGAGCCACTGGTTAAGCCGCCGAGGACACAACACCTATTTCAATGATGAACTTTCTATTGTAGAGTCCACAACGGTGCTCTAATTAGCACTTTTCCAACTGATGCTCCTCCATTAAGATAAAAAACATACCGAGATTGGGATTGAGAATCGTCTCTATCTGTCTGGAAAGACGCATCAGTGAAACCTTTAATTACTAGTTCAATCTCACCTCCATACACCAAAAACTTATATCAAGATCTTTTCAGATATTTCAATATGTTCTTGGCCACAATCCAATGCGCCTGTCCTAGGTTGGCTTGGAATCTACTCGTCATACTCAAAGCATATGAGATATCCGATCGAGTACAGATAGTGGCATACATGATGGACCCTACTGCGGACGTAGTGGATGTTTCTCATGCATTCTTGCTCAGTAGAGTCCTTGGGACTCTGCGTCTTGCTAAGAACTGTGCCATGAGTCATGGGTAGGTTACCTTTATTGGCAACTTCCATTCTGAACCTAGCCACTATCTGGTTATGATAGGTCTCTTGGCTAAGTCCAATCATCCTTCTTGATCTGTCTCTATAAATCTTGATGCCCAAGATGTACTCGGCTTCTCCTAAGTCCTTCATCCTGAAACACTTCCCTAGCCAAGCCTTGACAGACTCCAGCATAGGGATGTCATTTCCAATGATCAATATGTCATCGACATATAGGACTAGGAAAACTATTTTGCTACCACTGAACTTCTTGTATACACAAGGTTCTTCATTGTTTCTTGCGAAGACAAACTTCTTTATGGCCTCATCGAAATGAATGTTCCAGCTCCTCGATGCTTGCTTAAGTCCATAAATGGATCTCTTAAGTTTGCATACTTTCCCATCATTTTTAGGATCGACGAAACCTTCAGGTTGTGTCATATACACATCCTCTTCCAAAATCCCATTTAGGAAGGCAGTTTTGACATCCATTTGCCAAATCTCATAATCACAATGAGCTACATTTGCTTGGAGTATCCGAACGGATTTGAGCATAGCTACTGGCGAAAAGGTCTCAACAGTGTCAATTCCTTGAAATTGCCTATAACCTTTTGCTATTAGTTTAGCTTTGAAAACTAACATGTTTCCATCCTTGTCCAATTTAATTTTAAAGATCCACTTACACCCAATAGGGATTTACCCTTTTGGTGAATCTACGAAGTCTTAGACTTGATTTTCAAACATGGATTCCATTTCAGATTGCATGGCCCCTAACCATTTGCTGGAATTCAGAATCGTCATGGCTTCCTTGTAGGATGTGGGTTCTTCACTTTCCACAAGGAAGATGTCGCGACTCTCAATCATAAATATCCCAATATATCTATGTGGGAGTCTTGACTCTTTTAGACCTTCGAAGGGTAGTGGCAACTGAATCCTCAACCAGAGGTTGCTCAACTTGACTCACTGCAGGAACTTATGTGGGGGCAGAAGACTTAGTGTAGTCTTGAGGCTCAATTTCCTCTTGTCTATCATGTTGGTCGTCTCGAATTTGTTCGAGATATACATCTCTCTTACTTGTCTCTTTGGGAAAAAACTCTTTTTCCTAAAAGATACCATCTCAAGCAACAATGACCTTGTTCTCAGATTGGTTGTAGAAGTAGTATCCCCGCGTTTCTTTTGGGCAACCTATAAAGAAGCATTTGTCTAATTTGGGTTCAAGCTTAGTCGTGATCATCCTTTTCACATAAGCTTCACAACCCCAAATTCGTAGATAAGACAACTTGGGAACCTTTCCCATCCACATCTCAAGTGGTGTCTTGTCTACTGACTTTGACGGAGTCTTGTTCAGTGTTTGAGTAGCTTTCTCTAGAGCATATCCCCAAAATGATACAGGAAAATAAGTTAGACTTATCATGGGGTTCAATTACTCCATTCAGACACACCATTCCATTGTGGTGTTTCGGGTGCGGTTAATTGTTAAAGAATTCCACAATCTTTAAGATGAACATCAAACTATAGGCTCATATATTTGCCTCATCCATCTGATGGAAGAGCTTTTGTAGTCTTGCTTAGTTAATTCTGTACTTCATTATGACTCTTTGAATTTCTCAAAAGATTCAGATTTATGTTTAATCCATATCTACTTAAATCATTAGTAAATGTGATGAAGTAACTAAACCCGCCTCTTGCAGTTGTACTCATTGGACCACACACATCCGAGTGTATGAGTCCTAATTAAGCATGATTCGCACGTGTCATAAGACTCTAAGTCAAATGGTCCAATGGAACCTTCTCTAAGAAGTTTCTTAATGTGTTTGATATTTACATGGCCTACGATAATGCCAGAGGTGCGTTGGGTTAGAATAATTCTTTCTAGCGCTTTTGTTATCTTGAACAGTGAGAATATGTTTGTCTAAACCAATAACATAGATTCCATTCCTAGAATGGGCACTAAAATAAAACATCCCCTTCTTTATAACCAGAACACAACCGTTGTAGATAGTTAACGAAGACCCCTCTGCTTCCAACGCAGAGGCCGAAACGATGTTCTTGCTTAAACTAGGAACAAAATATAACAATTATTAAGTTCTAATTCAAGCCCTGAAGGCAAAGACAAGACATAAATTGCCTACGGCCAACGCTGCCACCTTGGCTCCGTTCCCGACGTGTAGGTCCACTTCTCCGTTGGCTACCTTCTTAGGTCTTTTTAGTCCCTGCACATTCGAACAATGTGAGTACTACAACCGGTATCCAATACCCATTTGGAAGTCGAAATAGCCAAGTTGATTTCAATAACAAAAATAGCCGAAGACGATAGAGCTTCTCCATTCTTCAGATCTTCCTTGTATTTCAGACAATCCTTCTTCCAATGACCACCCTGGTTGTAGTAGAAGCATTTGTTGTCCGAATCCTTCTTCACAACCTTCTACTTAGAGGCGGAAGGTTTAGCCACGCCCTTACCTTTCCCTGTAAGCTTTTGGTTGTTCTTAGAAGGACTTCCCTTCTGGTTCTTCCCAATCTGCAGCACACGTTGGATCGGGGCAGCCTTCATCTCAGACTTGGTAGTCATGAGCATCCCTAGGAGCTCATGAAGGGTCTTCTCCATCCCTTGCATGTAGAAATGCATTCTAAATGGCTTATATCCTTCATGTAGGGAGTGGAGAATGATGTCAGTGGATAACTTTACATCATATATACTTGCATTCAAGTCTTTTAAGATGTTCAATGTTTGCAATCACCTCTAAGACATGCGGTCCCACTGGCTTGCCTTTTTTCAACTTGGCTTCCAAAATGGTCTTGCGGACTTCATACCTCTCCACCCTAGCCTGCTCTTGGAACATATCCTTAAGTTTATGGATGATGTTATATGCATCGAAACTCTAAAATTGCTTCTGCATTTTAGGAGTCATGCATGCCAGCATCAACCATGTAACATCAACAGAATCATCCAAATGAGTTTGATGAGGTTGCTTCTCAAGCTCAGTCGGATTTTCTGGAAGAACAGGGATTGGGACATAATCCTTACGTTCTTGTTCGAGAACTATTCTATAGTACCCCTTATATAGTATAGTATTTATTTAAGGACATTCGATGAGTGAAATCCGATTACCTATTTATAGCGTTAGATGTAGTGCCAAAAATATTGGATAGATACTAACAAAAAGGAAATCGATTGTGGTACTCACCCATGGCATAACAGGTGGTAAATATTGACAACTCTTTAGCTAGCTTTCTTATCAAAGTTTAAACCTTACCTCTTTGTTGTTTCGTATCATCAATAATTGTATTAGTACAAATAACAACCAACTCTACTGACTTGGTTTTCTCTAAAAGCTTTTAAGGTGAGAGTAAAGTAATAATTAAGGAACCGAGATAAGAAATTGAGAAGGAAAAGAGGGTGTATGTATGCAAGTGAGTTTGCTTGTTAGTTTTAGGTATTAGTTAATACCATTAGTTGAAAATACATCATGTTTAAGAATACACGCTCCAAAAGCAATTTTTATGTCTAGTTGCTTGTAGTTTGCATATTTTAATTCTACTTCATGACATTTATTTAACATGGTGATACGGTTACATGAACTGCAAGTAAAATATTAATTTGTACTTGATTTGACGATTAGGCCTATTATTTTGAACGAAATTTTGATACATTTAAAAAGTGGACTTTAAAATAATATTGGGTTACACATGGTTTTTATATCGCCAAGCGGTGGATCTAAATAATGGTTCGAAATGAGTTATGCGTATCAACGGTTGGTCAAACCGAGGTGATAACAAATTGACTACTTATTGAATAATGGTTTTCAGTTTAGAGTGATAGCGTTCACCCATATGTTTTATCCTATAAACTAGTAACCATTTCTGTTTTAGTTAATGTTTACATATTTAGTTTAATCATAAATCGAGTTTTTATCTTAAATATGTTTACTACAAGTTTTACGAGTGATTTATTAAATGGATTTATAAGCCCTGTTTTACTTGGTAAAGATGGAGTGAGTGAGGATAAAGTGGCATTGCAAAATAAAATGAATTGAGTTGTTATTTATATGCTAGAGTAACAATTATTGGGTTTCGGCTTATTCTTTAAATGTACTCCTGCCATCTCATTCAAACGTTGTCAAACCAGTTTAATGGTTTTTTTCCCCTTTTTCATCCCACGGCAATCCTCGTTCTTCCCCATCAAAGCCATCACCGTTCAAATTCAAATCCACCCCAAAAAAAAACCCTCACCGCCTTTCTCCTTCTCTCTAACACATCTTCTTCCTCTGAGTTTATTCAAATCTACCCATTGTCACCCTGACCCATCTTCTTCCTCCTTCTCTCTCCCCTCCTCTTCCGCCTCCACCGCCATCGCCACCGCCACCGCCACCGCCTCCTCAACCCCTACGTTCTCCTCCCCCTCTTTTGGCTTCGGAGCTTCCTCCGCCCTCGTCCCTTCCTTCTTCGCTACCGCCTCCGTGCCCCTTCCTTTACGGCGTCGCCGGCACCATTGTCTCTACAAATGGTTGTGCTGCAGATCCAGGAAGGAGGTGGTATCGGTGAGAGGGCGGCGTTGGGAGAATATGTCTTTGATTTGGTTGTGGTGGTGGGTGAGGAAAGAGCAGAAGGCAGGCGTGGCTATGGAGGGGTCGGTGGTGGTGGTGTGGTGATCGTGGTTAGGCAGTGGGGGTGGTGATGGGAAGGATTGGTGGAGGGGATAAGGAAGCCATTGAGAGATTTGGCGAGAGAGAGAGAATTGAGGGGTTTGATATGGGGGAGATGAGATGATTTCGATGGAATTTGAAGGGGATGGGAGATATGAATTTGTTTGGAAACGTTTGATTGGAACAAAATTTTGTTGGTTTGAAATCATTTGAGTGGGACGGATGGAGTATTTGTTTTCAGGTTCAAGATGGGGATCGGAGACGTGTAGAAGTGAGGTCCATTTAGTTAATCTATAGCTGGTTTTAGTTAATTATATTGTGCAAGAAACTAACTTATATTAGTATGTTAAGGAATAAAAGTGTTAATTATATTACCCCAGCTGTCTGTTTATATTATTATTCCCTCCGTTTTTTAAACAAAGTTACAGACACTATTCATTTTGGAAATTTTGAGTAGGTAAAGTTACCAAAATACCCTTAGAAACTCAAGTTGTGATATTTTAGAGATAATGACCTTGCAAGTAGATTTGATTAAGTAAATAATCAGAAACTTGATTATACTTGAATGAACGTGATTAAGACAATAATATGGAATTGATTAAACTTAATTAAGATAAAATTGGGTTACATAAAATAGGAAAAATAAAAAATGGTGAAATATTACACTCAGACCCAAGGGTCTCATTTCCTTCTCCAACACAAAGGAAAAGAAATTCTAATTTTTAGAGTGATATTCATCCAACTCCTAGTCATAGATTTCTATACAAGGATTTGGAGGGGAAAAGAAAACAAAAAAAGTTGAGGATTGATCCAAGGGTACCTATATCCAACAAGACAACTAAAAACAAAATCTGTTAGCCCAACAAGTGGGAATTGAAAATCCAAAATTTCAGATTTCAAATTCCCACCAAAAATATCACAATCTCAAGTTCATCTATGTCTCTAAGAAAAACTTACTGTAATTCAACTCACCCACCAAAAAAAAAAAAAANAAAAAAAAAAAAGAAAGAAAGCCTTTATGGATGTGAGAAAAAAAAAAGAGAGAGAGAGAGAACAAATACTTACAACCAATCTAGAAAGAGAAACATGATTGAACTTGATGCGGAGCAGAAGTCATTGACACTAGTGGAAGACTTCATGCTCTTAAACTCCTCATCGCCCGACAAATCTGGGCCCCACCCAAAACCCGATCTCAACCCAAGAGTGTCCCAAGGGGCATAGTCACTCATGAGTTGTTGGAGATTTGAGCTAGAATCTACCGGATCTAACCTTACAAGTTACGGATTTGAGTGAACAAGTTAAAGATCTAGCGATTTTGGCGAGTTTATAGCAATTTGAAATGGATCTTTGAAAAGATTCGAGCTTTAGGGGTGAGGAAAGATAACAGGATTGGATTATGCAGACTTAGAGGTGATTTCTAGGTGAGAGAATAGGGAGATTATAGCGTCTGATGAGAGAAAAAGGGAGAAAGTTCGGCGATTTTCATGGGATTTACTCAAGAACATGAGAGAGAGGGATGAAGTAGAGAGAGAAAATTAGGGTTTCACCCAAGAACAGGTGAGAGAGGGGGGAAGGTTCTAGATCGGTAAAGGGGGTGTGTGAGATTTTTTGGCTGACTGTGGGTAAGAGGATCAGTAAATGGGTGGGATCGGGGTAGGTGTAATTAATTAGGGTAGATTTATTGTTGGGGTTTAATTTGAGTAATTTTATTTGAGTTTTGGTTTTTTTGATTACAATGAGTAAAGGTGTTTTTGTCTATTTTCGGGGTATTTAGTGTCTAAAAATGGAAAGCGTAACCTTAATTCAAAAGCAGCCCAAAATGACAATCGTAACTTTCATTCAAGAACGGAGGGAGTAGTTTATATTCTTGTTAGCTTGTTTAGACTCTCACTACACGTATTAGGTGTAACGGTCGCAATCTAGGTAACGGTCACGACGTCACTGAAACGGGCTAATATTGGTGTTGCGGACTAGTCACAGCCGTTGCAACGTGAAGTTTGTTTCAAGGTTTCTTTTTTGGTTTAGGATTATTTGTGGAGAACCCCCTTATAAAATAGACTTTTTTGAAAAAAAGCCCTTATAAAAAAAAATTGTGTGGAACCCCCTTATAAAAACAAAATGCCATGATGTACACACCGTAAGTCATTTTTCAACCAATTTAAATGAAGTTTTGACCGGTCTACCCTCATCATTTAAGTGCATATTGTATATTTTAAGCAAATATATGCTTAAAGGCTAAGGATAAATCGGTCAAAATTCCATTTAAATTGGTCGAAAATTGACTTATGAAGTGTTCGTCATGGCCTTTTGTTTTTATAAGGGGGTTCCCTACAATAAATTTTTTACAATGGAGTTTTTTTCAAAAAGTACATTTTATAAGGGGATTCCCCACAAAAAATCCTTTAGTCTATAATACTTAAAGCCATGAAATTAAAACTCTGAAAGCCTCTTTCTATAAAATTATGGCCAAAACAAAAGTCGTGGTCGTCGCATTTAATGTGCCATGAATTTTATATTAAAAACATAAAACTTATAAAATTGGTATGTTAGGAGTAGTTTAACCTCATTGAAATCCCTACCCACCTAACCCCATAAAAATCCCAACCCACTTAACCCTTTAAAATATTAGCCCCACCCATCATAACCCACTAGATTCTTCCAAACCCACCCTTTCCCCCTCTAGTCGCTCAATTCTGCCCATTAAACGAGAAATGACAGTGGGAGCCTCTCTCCCCCTCACTCTTTGATGAAAGACTCAAAAAAGCTACACCTTCAAATCTCTTGTTTGTGAAGAAAATCATAAAGCACATGCGAAATCAAAGTTCAAGGTTCCTTATTTGATCTACCATGACGCAGAGGGGGTTTTCCAGATTTGGAGTGGAAAAGTCGAAAAGTACACGAGTTTCTTCTTCCCTGTCTTCTTTTTCTTTTTGCCTTTTTAATAAAGTAACGGTCGTTGCTCACTCATGGCTGTTGCGGTTGCTTCGTGATACGCATTAGTTGTATTGGCCGATTTTTTGGCGAATTAGAATAACCTATGATTAAATGGGTGGTACCATTTTGGTGAATTACAAATCCGTTACGTATTGGCTGATACAATATGTAATGAGCGAGTTTCGAACCTTGTGATGTGTTAGATCACTTAAGACATAGAGTGCTCATGTACTTGTGTTTAATTTGGCGTAACTACTCTCATATATTGTTATTCAACAATTAAGAAATGGGGGAAGAGGCTGTTTAAATTAAACCTTTACTGTCATTAAGTCATTGAACCACGACAAGTAGCAAAAACTACGAGGTTTTAGGGCTTAGGAGGTGTAAAATGACCTTCATGCTCCTGGAATGATCCAGGGAAAAGAATAGTTTTATCCCTACATCTTCGAGATGGGATTCCAATCTATCTAGGAGTCGGTTTTGAGCAAGGCTAGTGGCATGGGAAAGCTTATGACAAGAGCTATCTGACAGTATCTGAAAAACGTAAGACAAGACCTATCCCATGGTCTAGAAATGAACAAGGTTAAGGGGGTTATCATGAGATTAAATTTCTTTTTAAACTTCTCATTCGCATCAATCCATTCCTATCATCATCGGCTTCAACCAAGAATGAGACACAACATGGGTCTACAAAAGGGCATCACTTTTTGAACACGTTAGTAATCCACTCATGTCATTTTGGTTTCTTATCGGTTTTAAACCCATATTGTTAATTTCAAAACTTGTTCAATAACGGATACAAAATAAACAAGTGCCTAAACTAATTCATCCCCAACTAGGCTCCAGGCTCCAATAATATGAAGTACGAGCACATCAGATAGGTATATGCCGCATGCCTATCATAGAGACATGAAATTATAAGCATGTCCGACACATCTACACTACAAAAATGGGCAAATGGTACTTCCCTATATCTATGTCATATCCGTTTTTGTGTCTATATTCATGTCCATACAACCTAAATGGTACTTGTATGAAAAATTGTGTTAATATTACCTGCCAATTACCAGATACACAAGAAAAAGTGTAAAAAAAAAAAAGCTAAGTCTTTTCAATGTATTACATATTTTTGGAATGTTACACTCTGTATCTTTATCTGTAGCCATGGCTAAACAGCATTACGGAGCAGTAACCCATACATTGCAACATAGATGTAGAATGGCTTACATGACAGTTGACATGCTACTGTCTAAAGTAAAAAGTTTCGGCTGGCAGCTCAGATTTGGATTGGATCATGGATGCGCGTGTCAACCCAAGCTATCAAATCCATATAACTAGATCACTCTGAGAGCTAGGGCTTCATGGAAGTAGGGATTTTAATTCACGGCCTAAAAGCTTCAGCCCAACAACATCAGCCAGCAACAGCAGCTACAACAATGACGACGACAACAACGACAATAAATAATATTGATAATGATAATCATCCATGAGGCATTCATTTCTAGTAGGTTGGTTACGAAATTATCCATCTGTTCCATTTCTAAAACTATTTATATAAAAAGAAAAGAAAAAGCTAACTGCAGGAGCTCACAGTGCTACCCCAAAAATGGTGATGGGGTGACAAATTCGCCTTTGAACAGCCCTTGAATCAGACGCTATATGAAGAGGTCATGCATATCTCTTGTAAATATTTGTTCATTGTAATATATCATTCAAGTGCTATCTCTAGCGAAAGGAAAATCAATAACCTTTCCCGCTGCAACAGTCATTCCTACACGATAAAAATAGATAACTCATTAAAGTAAATACACAAACCAATACACGCACAAAGATTTCCACTCGATAAATAAAGGTCACCTTCAGAACGAAGAGTGAAACGTCCCAGCTGTGCAAGAACAGAATATTTCTCAATACATATAGCATTATTGACCTGCAAGAGAAAAGTACTTATAAATGACCACAAAAAAAGTTCAACGAATCACTAGCAGCAAGGGAAACAGAGACAAAAATTGAAGAAAAATTTTTTTTGTTAAAATATTCAAAAGGATTCAAGCAAGTTCGCACGGGCACAACATTTTCCTCTTTGAGCAGGGGAGGGTCCCTGATCTGATCCTAAACTCTACCAATTGGGCAGAACTTGGGGTTATGGGGAGTGGAACTTGCCCTACTGATATACAAAACCAAAATGAGTATTAATTAATCACTATGAGCAAGAGCAAAGGACAGCACAAAACATTGAAGGAGAAGTGTTTGACAATTTAGTAGGATTTCAAAAGGTGCATGTATTTCCTTTTCTTAATGAACATGACTCCCCCAACCCCCAAAGCCCCCAAAGAAAATAAAAGGATATAAGTCCAGCCCAGGCTGGTAATAGGACAGAACTTGGGGTACAGGCCAGGGAAGATATTAGGCCAAAGCGCACATAACTACCATTGACTCCCCATCACCCAGGAAAAGAGGTGTAGGTTTGTTCTTTGGGCTCCACTGACAAATATATCAATAGATCTTAATGCAAGTACAGATTACAGAGCCACAAGATTCTATAGAAATGAAGAAATCTCTCAATGATTGGGTCTGCACAATCTCTTCTTGACGCCTTCTACAATGCAAAATAGGTGATGGCTCAGATTTTAGGTGAATACCTGAATGCGGCACTCCACAACATCCCCAACAGCCTTAGAAAATAGAACTGGCATCTTAGTTAAACGTCCACTTTGCTTCACTATTTTATGCCTAAGCTCGACTATCTCACATTCTTCAACAGCGGAATGTATGTGCAGCACTGCCTTGTAACCAGCAGTGATAATTGCCTGAGAACCATATAAAGCCATGCCTCAGCTTTTACATTCATCAGTTAATGACATCTAAAGAGTATTAATTTATTGAAAGATGAATTCTCAAAGGATAGGAAATAATATATGCATACATGTTCTCGCAAATGGTGGATCTGCAGCTGGGCTATGAACTCATTGACTATCAGCACTGGATTTTCTGCATTGGTAAGAGAAAACCACGAAAACATACATTACACAGCTCTCAATGCAGTACTTAATAAGAAGAGAAGAGACTGATATCTAAAGATACAGCATGCTTATGGTTCACCAGTATCTCTCATGGCTAAATTATGGTCCCCACTTAACTTTGTTAACTTACCGTCTGCTTTATGACTTGTCATAGACACTTACCAAAACTTATTTCACTTTCATTAAGAAAATTTGCTAATATGAGGTGAATAACATGCGATGGAAACAACAAATAATATATATGAACCAAGTTGCTATTTCCTACTCCCTACTCGATCTCTGTTCTACAAACCTAGTTTCTCTCCCCTTCTTACTACTCAATCTCTATGCACAATCATGATGGGAGAGCTGCAGTGAGAATTGGAAAGACTAGTCAATGGTTGGAGCATGGACAATCAAGGCCTTTCTGAAGATATTGAACGAGATGGAGGTACGAATAAGTTAGGGTCGTTGTTTGTGAAAAGGGGGAATCAATTTACACTTTGGTTTAATTATATCTTCATATGAGTGTTTTTGATTGTGCATCTTCTTGATCATGCATCTCACAACTGTGCAACCCTAAGTATAAAAATGGACTTTCTTCCATATGTTGCATGATTGTGAATGTTAAAGAATGAATATGTGTTTCCTCTCCCTCTCTTTCTTCTTCTACTTTTGTTTTCCTTTGAAACTTCCTTAAATTTGTAGTTTATATTATCCTATAACTTCCTAACAATAAAATAGTAGATTTTGCAAAAAGTGTAGTATACAAAGTAATCTATGCAAATATTCATAAAATGTAAGTACAATTTTTATTTTTATTTTTGATAAGATGTAAGTACAAATTAAAAGAAATTAAATTATGAAAGTGCTTAATGCAAACACAATTCTAAATGTTTTTATAAATTGGTGATTGAATTTTAGAGAACAGCACAGTTACAAGTTAGAAGAGACAGAGAGAACTTAATGTTACCTCCCTTGAACATAACCCTTTGGTTCCTTGTTTTCACAAGCCATACTACTCATTTCTGAAGAATAGGATTAACATTTACAGTTCGTTATGATCAACATCTAATACGTAGCCTGTTGATGCTAACTGAAAACAATAATGAATCGACGAGGCTTCACTTTTCTTATCCCACCATTCGAAACCCTGTGTCCAGACACTGGGATTCTTCCCTTCCCCTTCTAGAGTACATAGAATAGTAAATCTCCAAGAACAGACATCCTAATGAATTTCCTGAAATAATTAAATATACCTAGTGTTTGGGATTGGATTTGAAAATCTGGATTTGAATAAAGTTTTGCTTTTACACATCGTATAACAGTTCTTTATACTTTAGAGGCCAACGGAGAAATGTAAGGAGAGAGATAGGAATTTTGAATGACAGGGTGGTGACTTGGTGAGATGTCATTTGAAATTCTGCAAGTTTGAGGCTTTACAAATGGCCATGGATTTGGATCAGTTCAAAGTCCACAATTATTTTAGTCATTCATGAATAAATTCATGTCAAAACAAGGAATTCAGATCCAAGTTCCCAAACAAACACCGAAAGAACTTAACAACATAGCATAAAGGAGTTCACTATCAATAACTTACCCAAACTGGAAAGAACAAATCCGCGCAATATATCCTCGTCTTCAATTCCAGATAATTTGATGTGCAAGTTTTCACCTGGCCCTGCATAACTGACTTTCTTCTCATCAGAGTAAATTGCAGTAACTCTCACCTGAACCTGCAGTCCATAAAATAAAGTCAGATTTTCCAAATAGAATCATAGAAGCATATTAGCATTAGAAGATAGCTAGGACTTGGTGCAGATCTCACCTTATTTGGCATGACAAGTAAGGCATCATTCTCATGTACAGTGCCACATTCTACTTTCCCCATGACAATTGTCCCCAAGTCCTTGAATTTGTCAACTATAGGCATCCTACAGTGACAACAGTAGTTAGATTCCACAAACACAATATTCAGTTAATATGGCTGTGATAAGCTACTATTAAACAGATATCATATAACATGAGAGTGTGTATGGAATGTTTGTAAATTGAGCTTCTAAGACCGAGGAGCGTTTGCTGCGATGGTGCTCTACAGGCACACGATAAGCAGGGTTTGCTAACGCACTCTAATCGACTCCCATAGCTTCTTCCACCCCCTCTGCAACTCCAGCGTCCAGTATTTCGCAACCTAAGGTTCCTTTGTCACTTGGTGATTGGCTCCTTAAGGATCTTCAACCGATTCTCGAGGATGAACCTCCTGAACCGATTCCACTTACGCATTCGAAGGGTGTCCCCTTTGAATCTTCTTCTCAAGTTAATGCGAATAGATGATTTGATATGGAAACAATTCCACTCAAGTTCTCCCCTGTGGAGCGGCGGCACAAGGACTGGCTCAATCGTGTTCAAAATGATCGGTCTTCTCTACAATGTATGAATCTCAGTTACATTGGTGCTGAAAAATGGAAAACTTCTTTGGTTGGCTATGTTGTGGGAGCTAACCAAATGGAAAACTTCATAGCTCGAGCTTGGAATTTTGTCTCGGTACCCAAGATTTTCTTACATGATTCTGGCTAATTGTATTTCAATTTGATAATAAAGACGATCGAGCTGATGAAATGAACTCTGGACCTTATATTTACAACTCTAAACCCTCATTTTGAAGTATTGGTCACCTGATTTTAACTTCTATGATGATGCTCTGCGTGTTATTCCTCTATGGGTTAAACTGCCAAACTTACCAGTCCAGTTTTGGTCTGCAAACTCACTAGCTCGCATTGCTAGCTCTATTGCATTTGGCAAGCCCCTGTATGCTGATAAATTCTGTCTGAAATGAAGGATTTCCTATGCCAGAATTTTAATTGATGTGGATGTTTCTTAGCCATTAGCTTCTAATGTTGATATTGAGCTAACTGATGGCATCCTAATTCAACAAGAATTTGATTTTGAATGGACACCTTACTTCTGTACTCATTGTATTAAGTTTGGTCATACCAAAGATAAATGTAAGGATCTTATACAAGATGAGCTCCCTGAAATCCCAGCTAACAATCAACAAGACAATCTGCAGAAGAAAAGAAAAAGAGACAAGAAGCAGTGAGTTCCAAAGCCTCAACCTCCTCCTATTCCGCCTGCTACCAATGATACTGCCTCTTCCTCTGCTACTGTGGCTCCTGCAGCTCCTACAGTGGCTGACAAGGTGGTTACCCCTTGTGTTGATGAAGAGGGCTTTCAAACAGTGAGCAAGGGGAAGTCTGCAAGGGTTCCCTCCCCTGTGTCTCAACCTGTGCCTGTTGTTAATTCTTATGATTTTCTCAATTTGGTACAGTGTGGATCATCAGGAGCTTCTTCAACTTCCACCCCTTTTAACCCTCCATGATTTTGTGCAACTGGAATGTTAGGGGGGTAAACAAACCCCCCAAGCAAAAAGCTCTTGAGACTTTTCTGCTGAAATATAGAGTGGATGTCTTCGATGTGTTGAGACTCATATTAAAGCTCATACTGTAGCTAAGTGTACATATAGAATTGTGAAGAACTGGCACTATGCTTCTAATCATACTTCTGCTCCTAATGGCAAAATAATTCTTATGTGGAACCCTGCTACCACAGATGTCACTATTATTTCTTCATCTGCTCAGCTCATCCATTGTAAAGTGGATGACCTTCAGTCTGATTTCTCTGGTCACTTTACTGTGGTTTATGGCTACAATTCTGTCAACCAGAGGCTTGACTTGTGGAGGGATCTTCTCCATATTGATCACTTTTTACCCACCCCTGGGCTCATCAGTGGTGATTTCAATTACCTCCTTGGTCCGGACAATAGAGAAAATGGGGCCCTTGTTACTGATGCTGAAATTTCTAACTTTAATCAGTGTAATGATACTTAGCAGCTAAGTGAAGTCAAGCACATTGATTGGGAGAAAACCTGGTGCAATAAGCATGAAGCCTCTTCAAGAATTTATAGTGAGAAAGACTGGATGTTTGGCAATGCAGCTGGGATGACAACTTTTGGCCATCTTACTGCTGATTTTCTCAATCCACACTTTTCTTACCATACTCCAGCTATCATCTCAACTATCACTCATGCTACTAAGATTAAAAGGCCTACAGATTTTTAGATTCTTTGACTGCTCATAATTCTTTCTCTGAAGTATACAGTGCAGGGGTTGTCATCTACACAAATCACAGCATCCTAAACCACCTGAACTGAACTTTCATAGGAAACTCAGAACTATTGAATACAAGCCTTTGATTGATAAAATTCTTGCTAGAGTCAGAAGCTGGACTTCAAAATTCCTATCCTACAGTGGTAGAGTCCAATTGATCAAGAGAGTGCTGTTCAGTTTACAAACCTATTGGAGTCAGTTGTTTATTCTCCCTCAAAAGGTCATTAAAGCTATTGAAGCAGCTTGTAGAACTTTCTTATGGACTAGATAACTCTCTAGAAGAGCTTTAATTTCTGGGATAGAATCTGTGTACCTAAATCTGCAGGGGTACTGAATATCCTCAACTTTGCTATCTGGAACAAAGCTGCCATTTCTAAGTTGTTCTGGGCTCTCAGCGGTAAAAAAGACAACCTGTCGATCAGATGGATACACAGCTACTATAGTAAGCACAAGGATATGTGGCAAATGGCCATTCTTGGGCAAGCTACATGGGTGGTGAGGAAAATATTGGAAGCTAGGACGCATATCCAAAATCAGATCTCTTCATTCTCTATCAAGAAGATATATCTGCATATGATTCCAGCTATGACCAGATCAGATTGGAAACATCTGCTCTTGAACCCTGCTACTTATCCTAGAAACAAGTTTCATCTCTGGTTTGCACTACATCAGCGACTCCCTACTGTTTACAGATTACTTAAGGTGGGTGTGAATGTGGCGCATAACTGTGTCTTATGCCAGCAACAGGTGACAGAAACTCAAGGGCATCTATGTTTTACTTGCACCTATTCACAGTATGTCTGCAACTCATTTGAGCTGGTTGAAGCAGTCCCATCCGGCTATAAACTGATGTACTGGAGTGCAATGGGCTATCACTGCTTTGAGGGGGAAGGGAGTAAAGAAGAGGATAACAGTTTGTGGTTTTGCAGCTGCTAGTTACTTGAACTGGAAAGAAAGAAACTGCAGAAAGTTCAATAACAAGAGCACAAGCCCTGATGTAATTATTAGGAATATTAAGTATTAAAGTTTGTAACTTATTTGTTCATTAATATAATTAATTATTCTTTTTTGATAGAAAAAGAATATATTAAACAGAACTCAGCAATAAAGCCTAAGAGAACCAGAAGTCCTTTAGAGAGAATCTATTTACACATCGGCCCAATGACCAATCTGTGACATAGAATAGCCCCAAAAACTACCAGCAAGCCAACAAAGAAGCTAAAAAGACTGCCCTATCCCACACCATATCAACAGACATAGACAAACCAGAAAACACCCGAGCGTTCCTCTCCAACCAAATGCACCAAAGTATTGCAAAAAACGCATTTTGCCACAACATCTTCTCCTTCCTCCCACCAGAACCCACAAAACATATTTGCAAGAAGTCAAGGATAGTGGCCGGGCACACCCATGTCTCACCCGTCACAGCAAACAATCTACTGTAGAGGGCCCTTGCTACTTTATGGCTCAAGAAAAGATGTGTCGCTGACTCACTAACCGCCCGACATAGCACACACATATCGGGGGAAAGAGCTAAGCTTAATCTTCTCCTTTGACGTAAATCATTAGTATTGATCCTGTTCAACACCAATGTCCACACAAATGCCCGTACCTTCATTGGTACCTTCGCCTTCCACAACCACTTCCTAATAGGAAAAGCTTGCTGTTGTGAGGGCCGGCCCAACTGTTGAACAAATGGCCGACAAGAGAAATCCCCAGAAGGATCACTAATCCACATCCTAGAATCTTCGCTCCACAAGCTACACAGAATCCAGAAATTCAAGCAGAGATGTCAACTCCCCCATCTCCCAATCCTGAGGCGCTCTCCCTAGATGCAAATTCCATGAGTTTGTAGAAGAAGGATAAAATTCAGAGATAGGAGACCTATAGAGTGTTGAGAGCTGGAATACTCTTGGAAATCTCAAGCACAGAGGCTACACCTCTTCCCAACTATCCTCCCAAAAACAAAGCCGTAACCCATTTCCAAGATTGAACCTTACAAACGGGAGGAAGGAAGACGAAACTTAGGTTACAAACCTCCAAGGGTTCGCATGAGTAGTGCCACATACATCATGTGCTTCCCATTCGTTAGAATGTGAGCCATACTTGCTTCGAATAACCTTATGTCACAAAGTATGTCTCCAAAGGGTACCTCCACAATCATTTCCCAACCAACAAAATATTCTTAGTAACCAACCTCCCAAACCCCAACCCGCCTTCCTCCTTAGGCCGACAAACCTTGTCCCAGCTTACCAAGTGGTCTCTTTTCTCACCATCCAGCCCATCCCACAAAAAGTCTCTCCTCATATTCTCAATTCAACGAGCCACAGCTACTGGCATTTTAAAGAGGGAGAGATAATAAATAGGAATGCTAGAAAGACAGGATTAGATGATCGTAATCCTAACTCCTAGAGGAAAGTAAACCCACTTCCAGCCATCAAGTTTGTTGAGCACCCTTTGGACAACTGGGTCCCAAAAAGACACCGATCTTGGATTACCACTAGGCAGCACCCCCAAGTAGATAAGTGGCCAACTTTGAATCTGGCACCCTACCAAAGTGGTAAACTCCTCCAAAAGTGCTTGATCCACATTAACACCCGCCAAACTGCATTTACTAAGGTTCACCTTCATCCCAGAGGTCATCTCAAAAACTTGCAAAACCGTAAGAACATTCTTGAATTATTCCTCATCAGCAGCTAGGAAAAGTATTGTATCCTCTGCAAACTGCAAGTGTGAAACATGAACCTCTTCCCTGCCAACCTTAAATCCCTTGGTCAACCCCACATTCACACCTTTCTCCAACATCCTACTCAACACATCAACCACAAGAGTAAACAAAAAAGGAGACAGCGGATCCCCTTGCCTCAAGCCTCTGGACGAAGTAAACCACTCCCTAGGCGCCCCATTCACCAAAACAGAAAAATAAGCATCTTGAACCATCCTCTAATCCATCGCCGCCATCATAACCCGAAACTTTCTTCTCCAACACCATATTCAAAAACCGCCAACTCACCCTGACATATGCTTTCTCAAAGTCCAATTTAAATACCACCCCCCTTGCTCCTTTTCGTCGTGCCTCATTGAGCACTAATTCGCCACCAGTGCCGCGTCCATAATTTGTCAATCCCCAATGAACGCGCTTTTGTGATTGAGAAATTGTAAGAGACAAGACCTCCCCAATTCTGTTAGAGAGGACCTTGGTAATGACTTTATAAAATCTAGTTAACAGGCTAATAGGGCGGAAGTCCCTATCCTTAATTGACCGGTCTTTTTTTGGCACCAAAGTGATGAAATTAGAATTTATGCTCTTCCCTAGAATTCCCTGGTCGTAGAACTCGGCGAAAACCTCAAGCAGATCACCCTTTATAACATCCCAACAGTCTTGAAAGAAAGCCATTGTGAAATCGTCCAGGCCAGGGCTTTCTCCCGATCCATACTAAACACTGCTGCACGCACCTCCTCCTCTGCAAAAGGCCTTCCCAGCCACGCCCCTAAATGTGCAGGTATTAGACTCCAGGTTAACCCGTCTATGTGAGGCCGCTCAAGCACCTCCTCCCGAAAAAGATTCTTGTAGAAGGCAGTAATTTCAGTACTAATAGTATCCACATCCGAGACCACCTCCCCACTATCACATTCCAACTCCTTAATAAAAGCCCTCCTATGCCTTCCATTAACAACTTTAAAAAAGAGCCTTGAGTTAGTGTCACCCTCCTTGACCCATTTCATTTTCATCTTTTGTTGTTCACTTTGCTTCTCCTTTAAGAGCACCTCCTCGAAGTCATTCTTCAATTTGACACTCTTTCGAGCAATCTGCTCTCCGTCCTCCCACTGCTAAGACATAAATCAATCCTTGCAATTTCTTTCTCTCTTACATCTCTAAAGACCTCCTTATTCCACACCTTCAACTGCTCCTTCACAAATTTCAGTTTCTGCATAAAGCAATAACCTCGCCACCCTTGGATTTCGCAACCACCCCACCATTCTGCCCCTCTTTTCAAAAGCTCTGGGTGTGAGGTCCACATATTCTCGACTCTGAAAGGTGTAGGTCCCCACTGTACAAGGCTAGAGTGAAGGATGATCGGAAAATGGTCAGAGCACAGTCGAGAGCAAACCTCTTGACTCAACGGCGGAAATTCATCCTCGAAAGCATTAGTAAATAAAAAACGATCAAGTCTGGAGGAGACATTATGACGTCCCAACACGCACCATGTAAATTGAGCATTTTACAATGGAGGATCCCGCAAAGCACACTCATGAATAAATTCATCAAAATTCCTCATATCTGCCAAACCCCCTCGTCCACCTCGCTCCACGGTACGAAACATGTTGAAATCTCCCCCGACTACAATATATTACTTTTTCTTATCAAAAGAAAAAAAGTGTGTGTGCCCTAGAGGAAATTATTGTGGTTGGGTGAAATTTCTTGATAGCTTATGATTGTGTTTCTCTAAATGATCATTAAGTATGAGAATAGCCTAAAAACCCTTCCTAGAAGGTGGTTTAGGTTTACATACTGATAATTGATGCATTTAGACTTTGTGTATGAGTGAGGGCTAGGTAAAGGCTCAAACACTAGTTGTTCCTCTTTATGTGGTTCTCAATCGGTATTGATAGACAAGACATGGATGTATTTTTAATTATCTAGGGAAATGGCATACCCTAGTACAAAAGCAACAAAGATACGCAAGAATTTGCATCACTTTGGTTTCCACTCATTAATGAAAGGGAAAGTTGTACCCAAAAAGAAGTCAAAGTGCAAGCTCGTTGGTGGACCTTTCAAAGTACCATAAAATGGTGGCTGAATCAACGACAATGATGGTGGACAGGAAATGAGGTCAAATATAAGATTATTCCACGAGGATACAACGGAACATGGGAGAGACTGATAAAGTTCCAAGTGATCTGGAAGCTAACTAGTCATTGCATTTATTAGCATATGGGCACTACATATGAACCCCCATGCCCTCTAAAGACGGGAGCCTAGTCAAGGGTACGGTAATGATACGGAATGTTAGGCCTGTTTGGTCCACTTAGTGGCAATAGTATTGATAAGGGGAAGGAGTGATGGAATCAAAATGTTATGGAATGCGCTATCCTGTAAACTATTACCTAGTAGAAGTTTTTTGGTTGATTCCCAAGGTAATAGATATACATTCAAAAATTATGTCAAAAAATTACAATAATGTAAATTAGGGAAATTCCAGTTGGTACCCTTGAGGTTAAGACCTTTCCAATTGGTGCCCAAAATCTTTTTCAAATCCAAATGGTGCCCCTGTATTATTAGCATTTATTACTTGGTGGCCTAAAATTTAAGAGAAATGTTGATTGAGTCGTTAATTTGCAAACGTGGCATCTTATCTTGGTTTTACCACCCATTTTCAAGTTCCCCTCAACTCATCGATCCCTCAACCTTCACTTTCAAGCTCTAATTTTGCTCCCCTACGCATATTATTATTATGTAATTCGAGCTTTAATTTTGCACCTTAAAACATTATGAATGATCGAGATGAAGCATTAGAGAAGTAGATACGGAGAATATGTGCAAAATCAATAAATTAATCACCTCAATTACCAACTTTCTTAAAGAAAATTGTCACCAAGTAGAAAAGGTAAAAAATATAGGGGCACCATCTGGATTTCATAGAAATATTGGGCACCAATTGGAAATGTCTTAACTACAAGGGTACCAACTGGAATTTCCCTATAAATTATTTAACCCCATCTCCTATATGTTTCACATCCTTCTCCCTCCTAATTCTCGGCCCTCTCTACAACACACCCTGAGCTAGGGCTATTTGAATAGTGGTTGCTCAGCACCTTCATACAACCGCTGGCAATTCAAGTGAGTGTGGCCTAAGCCAGGCTTCTGGTGGTCAAATCAGCCACCCATGTCTGAACCGCCAAATATCCTGGATTTTATTGGTTGACCATCGAAACTCAGCTGTTGAAACTTTAGTACACATATTCACAACACATTAACATACTTGCAAAGAAACATAAGTGGATACAAATAAAAAGAAAGCTGAAACTCGGTTATTGTGACTTTAATACATACCTAAATGAGCCCTTGGGATCCCCTTGAGGAATATCAAGGGTATCAAGAGCTTCAAATAAGCATGGACCGTTCCACCATGAGCAAAAAGCTTTATCCACCTTTCTCTCCAAATTGGTACCAAGTAAACCAGATATTGGAAGAAACTGAACGTCTGCGAGTTTTATAGAAACATGCACAATTAGCACATTCAATGTGAAATTAAAGTGTTCTTGGCCTTCTATAGTTGAAAGATGACTGGAAATAATGTTCAGCAAAAGTGTTAGTCATGTATACACAAAATTTGAAAAGCACTCATTAAACACTATGATGGGGGTGGGGGAGGGGTAATGACGCAAATTTAAGCACACCAGAATCCCAAGAATACCCACTATTGTTAGATTCAAGTATCCTGAAAATAAAAAGATATGTACTAACCTTCCTTAGATGTGACTCATGAAGGCAAATTATAAGCTAGGCTAATTAGTTTTTGAGATGTCACACAGCCAAGATTGATCAACCTGTTACGATAGGTTTCAAGCCTATGGAATATTACACACCCTAACCTCTAGAACCACTAGATGCAAAACATTAACCTCCGGTAGTAAATGAAACAATACTGGACTTGAGCAAGAGAGAAGCTACTAGGGAAAGAAGTAATAAACGAAGTTACAAAGAAAATGAAATCCATAAAAGAAAGGAAACTACGAACACAATTTGCTGGTCAAAATATCAAACTATGTTGCTTCTGTAAGGCCTCTCCCAATAGCCATGCAGGTAGAGGAGCTTCAAGACTGAAGTAAATTGCAATTCAATAGGGAGTAACCAAGGTAAAAACTTATTCCTACTGGGCACTAATCCCCCGTAAACCAATTCTGAGCCTCCTTTGAACATTTTAATTAAATATAATTAAGGTCAAAACAAGTTTAGTTGTCAGAAACTCTAAAATGAGCACCAGACCTTATTGACTGTATAATTGAGCTCAAGACAACCTAATTGAGTTGTTCCAACCTCAATCAGAACATTCCTGGGCAAATCAAATCCAAAATGCAGTTACTGTATTCTCAAACTCCGTAGATCTTGCTTTGATTTTTTTTCACTCTGGTTCATTTGACAGTGCAGTGAACCTCAAGTTCCTTATGTTCAGACAACTTGATGTAGTAGATTCCAAAGACACCAGAAACTCTAACAAATCACTCAACTGTTCCAAGTGAATCAAGAGCAAAAATCTTGAAGAGCCAAATTGTTTACCAGCAAAACTTGATTCAGTAGTCTGATTGGCTTGAGGGATCTTTACTTCAGCCTCTCAATGATGCAACCCAATGGTAGAAGAAATGGCTGAGTATTGCTTCAATTACTCAAACAAACATTTAGGAATTAAGAAACTAAGCCAACTTAAGTCAAGCTCACTAATAAAGCACCATTAAATCACCAATTTGTTCAGTAAATTCCTCTTCAGTTGATATAATAAGGTTCAAATAAGCTCATTAGACAGAATAAAACACTATATCTACAAATTGGCCTTTGATATCACTCATTTGCATGTCTATCCTTCAGAACTCTTTAATCGAACCAGTATAGATTTCAACGTGGAATTGAAACACAAAAGAAAAGGCTCAATATCCAGCTCAACTACTTCACTTCACTAGAGGTAAGCTTTCGCTCATTAATAACCAAGCTCATTCTCAGGATTTTCATCACGCAGAGGACTTTTAGAAGTCATCATTGAAGAGTCCCCTGATGATATGAGCATCAGATGACCAGCCTTCTAACTCTTGAACCACTTAAATGCCTAAAAGATAACAACAATCCAGTGGCAGTGTAGACTTGCTGCTGCCGGGGTCTAAGTGCCAAAAACATAAGCTTAGTGAATCTTTTCTATCTTGACATGAAAAAATGATTTCCTTATGAAGTTCCCTCTGTTCTTTATTTTGCTCATTGCTAAGGAGCTTCTTTTACTATCCAAAGTAAACATATAGGTCATCCCATGGAACAACCATTAATAAAGAGATGAAAAGCAACAAAAGCAAGTAAGAATGCTGATCCATTTACAACTAGATAAGACAAACATGTAACTTGTCGCATCCTAATCAATAAAATAGCCAACAGTGTGCTCCAGTATGGTAGTAATTTTCATTCATTTTCCCTCCATAAGTATGGCTTTAAGATTGTAAATGAAAAACATGTCTTTAGAAATCAACATTTTATTACCATATTGGCAAATCCAATTAGTGCATACCTTCTTTAACTCTGTATCCCAAAGTTTTCAGAAGTGGGACCATCTCTGACACAATATTGTCGTACCTAAAAACAACAGAAAAATATACTCAGATCAGGTGTGTTTGTGTTTGTGTGTATGTGCGCGCACGTGTACGTGTATCAACCAAACTAGAACAGACACAGGCTCACTAATCCGCAGGCATGCCACTCCACATTTTAAGAAAATCAGATGCATCACCTTTGTTTAGACCAATTTACAGTTGGATCGTCCATTTTGTTTACAACAACAATGAGCTTGGTTACGCCTAAAGTCTTTGCAAGCTGTACATGCTCACAAGTCTGTCCACCTTTCTCATATCCTGCTTCAAACTCTCCTCGCCGAGCAGATATTACCTATTAAACAAAGAGTACTGAGGTTTATAACAGCTGTAAACAACTTTAATGCCCAAAAGTACATACTAGCTAGGACGCACCAAGACGCCTACATCAGCCTGGGATGCTCCACTGATCATGTTTGGTACATAACTCTTGTGGCCCTGAGAGTTAAACACAAAGGATAATGTAATTTAGTGCTTGATGCAAGATAGGGAAAAGATGAACATGTCACACAAAAAAGACAGACTATGCCAGGTATTCCATATTTTTCCTAAGGAACGGGTGGGAAGGTTTCCAACTTCATGCAATGCACCTGCTGGACATGGCCATAACCCAAGGCGAGAAAGACTCTTTACAGGAGTGCTTACAAGCTTGTCACTATAAAGGAACAATGTATATGAGTCTTAGAAGCTAATATTGAGGAGAACCAAAGAGGCTGCAAATAGAATGTACGAGAAGCTAATCAAACAGAACACCCAAGGTAAAGCCTAAGGCATGCTCGTTTAAATAAGACAAAAGAATCTATCTCAATTTAAGTTAAGAACTACACATGTTTGCTATCTAAAGGTGCAACCATAGAGAAACGTGATAAGCAGGTCTGACTGGCATTTATTTGGTAGATGCCACAAATAAACTAAAAAATTGAGAATCACTCCATGCAAGTACATTGTCGTATTTTGTTTGAATTATTATGTTACAAACAAACACTGAGAAGGGTTAGAAAGGAGCACTCAGACTTGTTCTGCTACCAGAACTAGAAAATATGATTAAGTGATCAAAGGAGTTATCAACAAGTAATTGTGAAAATATCTTCTCTTTGGGAGAGATGTAGCTCAATACCGGTGCATCCAAAATTGCGAAACAAGTAGTATCTGTTTCAAAATAAGCTCTTCCGACCTCGACTGTTTTTCCCTGCAATACCATTAGTGATTCCATCATTCAGTATGCATAACAGTCAAATAAATTCATGCACAATTCAATCCGTTTCATATTGTAGTTACATTTCTATTTAATGCAAGAGGAACAATAGAAAAGAAATGTGTTTCAGAGCAGATTCATCAAGAACAGAATATCTAAGTACCTTAAACCGTTCTTCTTCATTGGTGTCCATAACATATGCCATGTACCTACAACAATGCGATTACAATCTCATCAACGACATCTAACTTTAACGTACAAAACTAGAACATTCATAAAGTATTTTGATGATAATACTGGAGTTGAAGTCAAACAATATATTGAACCTAATGTCTCAAAGAATTCAATATTGGAAAATTCCTCATGGAGAACCCGTACCAAATTACAGAATATAGAAGACGCAAAAATTGATCATTTTCCACCCCAGAACTCGTATCGAGATAGCAGCTAACACTACATACCCTCTCGAGAGTGTTACCACTTACCAGAAATACCTATCCTATCCTAGCATTACAGCTGAAACTATGTGTGATGTTATACAAACTAAGTGAAGAGCTCAGATAAGTATTACTGGAGCAAAGGGGTAGTCACAAATACAACCTGTGGGTCCTGGTCATCCTTGTCGAAGATAGGCCATCCAACCACCAACTTCTCTTAAATGTGTCATAGTACCAACTACCATATAATGACCTCTAACAGAAACCTCCCATCCACATCTAGAGGAGAAAATAAGTAACCGAAGTGAAATTAGTGAAGCTATAATTGCTGTGTTTTCTTATGTTCCAAGTTGGGAATTCGTTTCTAGATAACAGGGAGCCTAACCTTAAGTGATATTACACCCCACCTAATCCAAACCCCACCAGAGGCATTTGGGAAAGGATTTCCGAACCCCCCCTCCCCCTTCCTCCCAAGTGCCTTCGCTCGTTAAGTACAGTGTTGGAGTCTTAAATAGTGCAACACCGGAAAAGGGCCCTCACTATCAAAAAAAAAAAAAAAAAATTGGGGTCCTTTTATATTTAGAAATGTGCATAGATTGCAAGCAGTACCAAGCATATGACAAAGCATTGTGGGGTAAAAGGTTGGAGAAGAAACTTGGATGGTAAGAGTAAGACTATTTGGACTTATTCAAGGTCATCTATGAGACATGAGTCATTTTCCAAGTAACTTTGGGAGAGGGTTTTGTAAGTTTTGCATTCATAAAGGCAGGTTGTGCAAGTGAGGAATGCATTGTGAGATCAATAAATTGAAATAATTTAATGTTAGAAATGTGTAGCAAGCATTACCTAGCCAGCTGGCCTACATTGCGGCCTTGTGGGGAAAGGTGTTGAGAGGATAATTTCAGGGCAAGGTTACTTGGCTCTTTTAAAGGTAGTGTTATAATCACGCATATCACTATAGGAAAGAGTTTCTATGATTGCCATTCATAAAGTCAGGTTCTACAAGAGGGTGTTTGCAACTTTTGCCCATTATGAAAGGAAATATTGCTTTGATGTTACTGGAAATTTTGTATTGCATTAAGGGTCTCGTGATATCTTCCCTTTACATGAGAGAGGGAGCCACGTAGAAAAATTGAATTCCTTTTCTTGCTAACCTGTACAATTCAACAGATCTTCAAGAAACTCCTTCTAAACTAGAGATATATATTTGTTTATTTAGCTTCATTAGGTGGCCTTTGCAAATTAACCAATTTAGAGATAACTGCAAGTTCCAACTTTCATGAATATCTGGATCCATTGATATAACATGAGTATTACACAATGATAGTTATTGAAAGACTTGCATCTGAACACAAATGAACATGAAAACTATGAATCAAGCATAAAGTGATACTGCTACAAATGTCTAAAGTCTAAACTCCTAAAGCACTATTGCAGCAGAAATTGATAACTGAACTCACCAGCTTTCTCTTGATTTATCTTTGGCTTCTTTCTCATATTTTTGGATTGTGCGTTTGTCAACCTGGCCACTACGGAAAAGTATTTGCCCACCAATCGTTGATTTCCCAGCATCTAAAGCACAAGTAGCAGACTAGTAGTTAGCTGCATCATATATGGGGAAAAACATAGTTATATCAACATTAACAGAAATTGTTTGTTTCCAAAGACCTATCTATATCCAATTGTGCCAATCATGCATTGAGATTGACAAGAAAACTCTGAAAAGGACCCAGCAGCCCGCTTTTCAACAAAAATGACTGGATGAACCTAAAGGCGGGCAGGATAACAACTCTATCCCATATGTATCAAAATTTCTATCATTCCTATCTGACCACAAACCCACAGTGTCCATAAAGGCACTATGACAGAAGCAAACACACCTTACCTCGCGTAATTCTAACATGAGTCACCAGTAGGCAGATCCACTTATCCTTGCAAAAATAAGTGACTTACATTTTCTCCACTCTTCATTTTCTTTCTATCTATCTATCTGTCTATCTATCTAGCTATCTTTTTTTCGGATAAGAAAATAACACTATAAGTAGCAAGTCGAAAAGAGTACAAGAGGGGAACAAGGAGTCCTCCTAGAATACATAGAAGAGGCTAAAGCTTGAAAAAACCCTCTGTACTTCGGACAAAGAGATCTCGAGAACAACCCTCAGAACAAAAGCACTAACTTAACGCAGACCAAGCATCCAACTGCCCTTCCTAGGCCTACACACTGCTAGCTTCAGCTACCCCAATCCTAAACACTAAACAAATAAAACTAAGCATCTTCATTTCTACACTTCCTATCCCCATCAGCCTTCCCTTTCTTACCAAGTTACCACCATAATTGATGGAAGAAGCTAGTTGTTGAAGAACCTTTTCCACTTTCTTTTTCTTCCTTTCATAAACCAAATCAGAAGGAACTTTGAATTCCACGGACCTACTGGAGGGACTAACAAACTGCATCCCAAGATTATGGAAGAAGACTCGATCATCCCTCTTATCCCCTAATGGTGGAAGAATAGCATTCTCTGTTGGACCAGGCCCCGTTGAACCAAGCCTTGTGTTATCACCAGTTCGCTCGTCCACCAAGGAGCTTAATTTGATTGCAGTTCTGTCCACAATCCCTTGCACAGAAATGTTCTCATTCCCCTGGACATGCACACTCTTCAACTGCACACACCAACAGGAGAAGGGGAAGGGGGTGTGTTCTGTTTGTTGGACTCCATAGAAACAGTACTTGGCTGTCCTTTATCAGCCAGCTCCGTAGTCTCAACTACCCCTCTCTATCTATCTATCTTTCTTTCTTTCTTTCTATCTGTTGATCTATATATCGATTTATAGCTACATAGTACATATTCGACAGAATCTTCTACTTCTCACCACACAGAAAACTAACATAAATTGCTTACAAATACTTGGCCAGTCATGGATGGGTAATCTACGCCTCTTCTAGCATGAAAAAGTAACTCCCAGTTTCTCTACTCTTCAAGCACATAAGAGACACAAAAGAGAACTCCTCTTTTCAGTCTGCGGATACACAACTTGTCATTAGCACTGATTTTGTGCATGCTCACTTGCACACAAACTTTTAGTTGTATATCTAACAACTGGTATTTCTATCAATAAATCTTAATGCCAAGGTTATTGAAATGATGTGGTAGAGACAATTATGGAAAAGAAGATAGAGAGAAGATCTTATCACAATAGAGCCCCGTTACCCCTGATCATCCCTTGGTTGGTTACATCACAGCATGTTAGATATGTGATGATCAAGTGTAATGAAATGCATGTTTTCCCTATTAACTAGTTTCTTGTATTTTGCAATCAGATTCAGTAAGAGATTTTCCGGCTCCAGGTAGAGTAAACTTCAAGGTTTTCAACAGTCACCAGATTTTGTAATGATGGTCTCATAACCAAGTTCAAGAATGAAAAGACAAATATAGTAGATGCAAAGAATTCAATGCAAACTCATAGATTGCCACATCAATATTATTTGGAGAACGCGTGGACTCCATTGTGAAGTGATCAGATTGGTCGATTAAATTATACTCTTTTAGATAATAGTAAGTCGATATAGAAGACTAAAAAAAATAAAAATAAAATAAAACTAATCCTCACAGATAAAAACATGAAGCCATAGAATTTAGAAGATTTTAGCAAGTTTCAGAACTAAAGAATGCTGAAAAGTCAGTTAGAGAAACCCGAGGGATTTAAGTCCATGAACAAAAACCTAGGTGATTTTTTACTCCGAAAAGAATTTGGATTATTAGAATAACCCACTAAGGCTACATAATGGTCCTTAACCTCTACAGAATTGCACATGGACTAATACAAGGAAATCAATAGAAACAACATGAATACATCGACGAAAGAAGGAAGAATGCGATGAGAGATTATCAAAAGTTATTTGTGAAGAAATAGATATTGTAACGGTGTGATTGGAAAGAAAGAATAAGAGAAGAGGAGAAGATACTAATTCTCATTTCTGTAGTTTAGTTCGTAACAAGGAATTGAATATGAGCCAAGTTTCCAATGTTTGGATGACTAGTAGAAAAAGAAACAAAAGGAATTGGAAATGTTATAACTTAATAACTTTCTTTACGTCAAAATCCCATTGACTTGGTAGCTATGTTTCCTTGACACGGGTACAAGTTTCGGGTATGGGTATGGATCCAAGTATCTGACTCGCCATGTCTCAGAATTCGGACACTTTGGACACTGTCCTAAAATGACACGGGTACGAGAATACAGAAATTATGAAACATGAGTCATTTCCAAAGACTTATTTATGTACATTTCACATTGACAATATCCATGTCATAGATTTTACACAAACAATACTACATTTTCAAAGCCCACTTGTGAGCATATCTCATATAAACTTCTACTCTTCCTCCCTCTCCTTTTATGATTTTACTCTATTATTTTGTGGTTCAAAATAAAAGTGTCCGACTGACAATCGGAGTCGGGTGCAGATTTCATAACCATGTCACAGTGTCGGGTGGCCAACACGGATAAATGAGGTAAAATGAAGAATCAAAATAACATAGCTTGGTAAGAAATAGAGATGAGAGTTTTATTAAGAATTACTTCCTATCAATTCCTTTTCTTTCCCTTTTTATGCCTTTATATTAACATCAAACATGGCAACATAATTTTTAATCTTTTTCCTTTCTTTTCCTATTATATCAAACAGGCTAAGTCAAGGAGTAAGAGACGTACCAACATGACCAATCAACACAACATTCAAGTGCCGCTTCCTTCCATCGCCCCTGCTTTCCGTGACCCCTGTATTTCCGTGAGTACCACTATGACCTGAAGTAGACCTTTCTGGTGCTGTAACAAGGTCAACGTGAAGACATTGGAGTGAAAAAAGAGAATCAATAGAAAAAACTTTCTTCATTCTATGCTCTATCAATATCATGGCTCTGTCAATATCAACAATGTATAAGCTAAAACAGATAGGTCAGATGCAGAGAGAACCCTTTCTAAAGACAAAAAAGCCACAATAGTCTGATAATTCCATAAACTTTATCATTTCAACGAGCTAATACTATAAATTCACAACATAAGCTGAAAAATCCAGTTGAACAACCTGACACACTGTTATTAAATATGATGAATGCAAATGAATGTGTTCAATCTTTGAATTTGCTGTTTTTTAATCCAACTAAGAAACTCAAACTTTAAAAAACAATTGATTTTATTCAAACAGCTAAGATAGAATGCAGCCCCAACATCGTTGTTTTGTTTATATTAAAATCAATGGATCAAATCCTTTGATTTGAATAACTAAGGCCCTGTTCGGGGTGGTTGTCACTTGCCAGTTTTTTGTTTTAAAACATTTTCAACTATTTGTAAAAATTTAATTTAATGCTGAAATTTTTTATGCTTACAGTTCCTTTCTTAATTTACAAAACTGATGAAAACCAAAAAAAGTGGTTTCTAAAAACTGGTTTTGAGTTTTCAAAAAAATAGAAAATTGGCAACTGGCAACCACCCCGAACAGGGCCTAAATTTGGCTTCATGAGTTGGGACTATTTGATGCATTTAAGACATATACTGGAGATTCAATAAACATGTAGACAACGCCCTGGGACAAAATTTTATTATGTAGTCCAGCACTTGGTTTATTGCTTTATGCAAGCTATCAGATTATTGTATTATCACTTTCTCGTATAACAGAAATTGCTCAAAAACAACCACAGAAAAAGGTCAGATATAGAGAGAACCCTTTGTAAACACAGAAAAGCCATAAATAGTCTGATGTTTTCCATTAACTTCAATCAGTTCACCAAGCTAATACTATAAATCACAAATAGTCCTATATTTCCCTGAACTTAATAATTTCTTACAAACTATACCATAAATTCACAAAATTAGCTTAGAAAACACAGTTGAACAACTTAACTCACCCAATATGATGAATGCTAATCATTGTGTTCAATGTTTGAATAGTTGATTTTAAGGTAAGAAACTCGATCTTTGAAATTGTCGATTTTCTAAACAGCTAGATATAACACGCACCCAATATGCGCTGTTTTGTGTATATTCAATTATAAGGATGAAATCATCCATTGAATAACTATTTTAAATGGGCTTCTTGAGTTGAGACTTTTTGATGCATTTAGGACAAAAAGTGGAAATTCACTAAACATGCAGAACAAACTTTTTACGGCAGTTGAACCAGGCATTTTTGATGCATCTTGGTTCTCCCTAACCCTCAGTTATTGCTTTATGCAAATTAATACTATCAGATAATTTTGTTCTCACTTTCTCTTTAATGATCACTTAAAACAAGTAAAAAAAAAAAAAAACCACAAAAGATGGCGGATTCAGATGAGAATTGATCGTGCCAGGGATAATTACAAAATTCGAACTAATTCCAATCAGCAAAGACAAGAATTTACAGATATCAACAGTACATAATCTTCAGAATCAGATGTAATACAGAGCGTAAATTAATGATTAAGCTAAAAAAGAAATTCTTTTGAGATGATCAAATTCTGTAGAGATTGGGAGACAGAGATAGAGAGAAGAAAACGTACACATATTGGAAATTATCGCGGAATCACTGCTCGACATGATCAATGGAGGGTTGAGCAAAATTGCAGTAGTTCCTTGTTCAACTTGAGTTTCGCTCTCTGCGTCTTGCTTTTATATTAAGAGTAAAAAATGTAGTAGTACGTGCTAATGAAGGAAGTACGCGTGTTCTTTGCCTTCAACTAAAACACAGTAAAACCTTGTCCACCTTTTCTATCACACCTTTTTTTTTTTTTTTTTTTGAAACAGTTCGCCTTAATACAACACCTCACTTAATAAATACAACACCTCCATAAAAAATTTGCCAACTTTGCCCTTTTTCTATTTTTTTTTTTATTTCCTGATTCTTTTAGGAAATATCTTTTTTTCCTAATCGTTCTACATTTCCTAATTCTTTATTATCTAATGGCACATA
>BSSO01000376.1:0-35450 GCA_030267885.1 Mesembryanthemum crystallinum
ACTAAAATCTTGTTCCCTTCTAGTTTTTGAAAGCTAATTTCGGGACGGAGGGAGTATATGCCAAGTGCCAACTATTACAATATGAGTAGAAACCACATGTCTAAATCGAAAATAATTTAATAGGATTATAATTTTATAGACTGTAACATTATTAATGACCAAAAATTTGGGTCAAATTAATCAATAGTTGAACTTTATATAGATGTTGCAAGTTAGGTGGAGAGAGTATTTTATAAAGTAAAAATAATAATAATAAAAAATAATATTATATTATCAAAGTATGAAACAAAACAAAATCTAACAACCTTATGATTTTTATAGTGTAGCTCCGTATACTTTCAAATAAAATAAAGGTATACACCAAGTCACGGGTTTGAGCCTCTTGGGGAGCACCTACACGAATTTATTCGTGGAATATCCGAGGTTGTGCGTTAGGAGGTGTCCTTTAGCCACACCCAAGGAAGAACTTCCTCCTTGCAGACACCAAAAAAAAAATAAAAAAATAAAAATAAAAAAAAAAAAATAAAGGTCAAAATTCATTATAGCAACACTACAATTTTGTTCTTTTAGTGGAATGATGAGACGAAATCTTGTTGTATTGGGCTAATCAGGTCCTTGTGGAAAAGATATCTAGCAAGTTGCAAAATTAGGCTAATCCTTAGCTATGCAGGGAAAGCACATACAGGTGCTTTATTCTATAATTTTGGGTTTGGATTCTTATTGGTCTTCTATCCTTAAGTTACCTAGCTAGCTAGCTAGCTAAAACTATTGTACATGTGGATTTACCATATTGAGAAACTTTGTAAACAATTGTTGTAGGGGAAGGGTAAAACTGTAAAATGGTCTTCATGAAGTGGGGGGTGATATGAGTAAACCTCATAGAGTGGCCTGGAGGGCTGAATATGAAGGAAGTGCTTTCCTGAAATAATAATAATAATAATAACAATAATAATAATAATAATAATAATAATAATAATAATAATAAAGCAACAACAACGCTCATGAAGAGGATATATAGTTGTGGTGATTCGTAGGAATTAATGAAATTCCATTAATATGAAGAGGATATATAGTTGCGGTTTTACTAACAAATGCCCTAAGGGCAATGGTTAAGGAGCATTTAATGTTTCCATATTCATTATTTTTCAACCCACTAACACAAGGTGATGCAACTAGTACAATAAACTATGCATAGTTAGTTGTGTTAGTGGATTGAAAAATAATAAATATAGAAGTATTAATGCTCCTTAACCATTGCCCTTAGGGCAGTTGTTAGCAAAACCCATATATATATATAGCTTGCAGCAGCACACCATAATAATTAATAGCCATAATAGATAACATATCATCATGAAGATCAGAGATGATGCCAACTTCCTAATTAATAGATGATGCAATGGCAACTTCTCCGCTGAATTAGTGTACCTCAATCGATCAGAATCTTGTTATGTGGTCTTAACTCCTAGTAACCGAGCTTCAAATCCCTCCTTCAATAATAGTGGCTTGTAATTTGTATAACTCAAAAGTTCGATCAACGTCAATTAGCAGTTTATAACATTGATGGCCTACAAACCCAAAAATCTAAATATTTAGATCCTAATTCCTTTTTTTTTTTTTTTTTTTTTTTGTGAAAAAATCCTAATTCCTATATGACCTTTGTTCAATCCTAAACTATCTAAAAAGTTTCTTGTTATTATAAGAATCCCTCTTGGCTCAACTTTGGTTTTTAAGTTATCTTTTTCTGGGCCAAGTAGAGCATGATTTAATTTTAAGGTACACTTTTATAGTTGAACTGGGCCTTGGCATCTGGCACTTGTAAGCCTTAGATTTGAGTTGGACACTATTTGGGTAAACTACACTCATATGCAGTCCATGCATCTTGGGCACACCTTTTTCAAACTGGGCCTTTGCAGCCCAATCAAAGTTTTTTCAATTCTTTTGACTTTTGAGATTTTTTTTTCCCCTATAAGCAAGATAGGACTTTGAGAAATAGTAGTAGTAGATCAAATTGAATTTGCATTGGTCTAAAACATCCACATTGGTCCAAAACATCCACATTGGTCCTTATAGATATACATAGAAACATACTACCTCCGTGCTTTAATTAAAGTTACGCTTAACTTTTTGAAGCGATTTTGACTCAAGGCTACACTTTACATTTTTGGACAATAAAATCCCAAAATTTGATAAAAATATTCGTTTGCATACCCTTCATGTATAAAGTGTCACAATTATCTTTTTTTAAGGGTATTTGGGTAACTTTATCTCCCTCCAAAGTGGGGAGATGAATAGTGTCTTGTAACTTTGATTAAAAAACAGAAGGAGTAGAAAGGTATTTTTGTTATTTCTTCACCGCGATAAAATAATTGAACGGATATGAAAACATCATTTTCTTAAGTTACCTTGAATTATATCATCAATGTTATAAGGATATGGGATATCTGACTGAAATTTTCCCAAATCTCATAGTAACATAGTTCTAGCTTTGCCTTATTTTATTATAAGTTGAATGAGTAGCTAAAGCAACTAGTTGTGGAACAGTAATATAGATGAAATGGTTCTAGCAGAATTTGACACATACTATTCTAATTCTTCTCTCTATTGATTGTTCTATTCAAGTTTTTCAATTGGTTCAATTATTCTATGATGAATTTTAAGTCGGTGTGACTTTGGTAAATTCGGACAAAATATCATCCCTCCGGTGAGGAAAAAGGAAAAGATGTCATATCATGTTATGGTGACTTTTACTCAACAAAATACTAGTATTACTAATTTTAGAACTATTCAAGAACAAAAAATAATGAATTTAATAACTACTAGCTACAGATAGAAAGAGTGGAAAAAGATAGTAAAATAGATACCGCTGAAAATTTCTTATATCTCCCCATTATAAATTTATAAGAGCATGCCTTGCAAAAAATAAAATTAAATTAAAATATACTCCCTCCATTCTCTAAATAAGTGTGAGTAGCGGAAAACCAAGCGTCACCTTGTTTGTAGAACGGAGGGAGTATAATTTTTGCCGGGTCTACTTATCTTACATATCAAAATGCATCGACTTACACATATGCTAACTATCAATTAATATTATAATAGATTAAATAGAAACACAAAATATCATATCAGTCCGCCTAAAATTAGTACAGTTAGCAAATAAATCGGTATTGGTGACCCAAAAATTGATACTGATAACCTAAAATTGATATCACTTTTTTCTCATTCAGTATTAATTTTCACTTATATAGTACCACTTTTGATTTGCTTAATACTCATCTAATATATCAAACAACCTGATAGGAGACGGGTCAGAATTAACATTTATTCAATAAAGCCTTAGGAAAATCCAAGGGGGGAATGCCAGAAAGGGTTTCACATAGTTGTCCTCAGAACCAACAAAAGAGATAAAACCAAAATTGACAAATGATCACATCACATGGTATTGGGTCCCAAACAAAAGAAGCAAATTAAGCTTGGTAATACATTGATGTTGCACATATGTAAAGCATCAGTGCATCACCCACTTCAAACCAAATATTGCTTTTGGCTTCATGCTCCCTGTCATTTTTGCCAAGGAAAAAGACAGGCCATGAATTTTATCTTCTCCTCACAAGAAAAATACTCCCTCCATTTCATATTAAACTTAACACTTTTTTTATTTTGAGCGGTTCATTTATAATAAACTTGACCATCCATATTGCTATCCAATTATTTTGGGTTATGTTTGGCACCAATAATTAGCTTTTGAACAAAGATTACGGCTTGTTCTTTTCTCTCAACTACCAAATAAAATATGAAGTACTCCCCCCATTACTAAGTAACTCTACCATTTACTTTTTGCACAATAATCAATGCAAGTTGATTTTGACATGTGCCTTCTCTTTTTGCCCACAACATTAGTTATTGGGTGGGTAGTTGGAGGTGTTTAGTTGGGGATATAATTGTAATTCACCACCAAATTTTTTTACTTAAAAAAGATATGGTAGTGTTTTTGTGAAACAACCAAATTAGGAAAATGATAGAGTTATTTAGAAACGGAGGGAGTAACAACTAGTTTTTACTTGGCAGTTACAGCTAATTATGCCAAACATGGTCTTAATGTTCTCTCTTTTCACATGACATTATCATCACTATCCCACTCAACTCATAAAGTAAGGATAAAATTGTAAGTTCGCCATTTTTTTTCCCACTTGCCTTAAATGGGAGACGAAAACAAATAGTGAGTGTCAAGTTTATTGGAATAAATTGAAAAAAAATAATTAATTAATTTCTTAAAACTCCTTAATCAAGGCTTTTGTTTAACTCAATTGAACATGTGCTCTTTTTGGGTTGTGGCTCATTTAGACCTTTAACTAATTTTTAGGGGTTTAATACTTGGCTTGCCTTATTTGCTGAAGGCAACTTCTACCTTTCCTTTAGCTAATTAAAAAAATTTAAAGGAAAATAAAAATGAAACTTACACCCTTGCGTCTTTAATTCCCACTTTCCATCTCTTTTTAGTTACTCACATTCTCTTTCTAAAGCATCTTTATGAATGGTTCCTCCAGAAGCATCCACATCCATTTTTTAGTTGGATATTACATGGGCTTTCAGATTCAAAAAGTAGGTGTTATATATGGATGTGGAAACTGGAAAGGTAAGTGAGAGAGAAGTTTTAGTGTCTATTTGGCCAAAATTTTACCTAACTTTTACTTTTCTTTTTTTACTCCTTCATCTTTAATGGGGTTAGAAGTAGAAGCTCCAATTTGAAGATGCTAAAAGTGAATAAGAATACGAAGAAAAATGAAGTCGTGAAGGTGGAATGTTTAGATAAAGGTAAAAGTTAGTTAAAGTATGTCCAAATAAACACGTAGGGGTCACTTAGCAAAACTTCTAGTGTTTGAGCTTGTCATTCACATATCTTTTTCTTTTTCTTCACTCCTCTATAAGAGTTTGACACGGTTGTGCCTTCAGTTGACGATGTAACACGGATCAATCGATATACAAGATAACTTAGATAAGTATGTGTTAGTTAGAATTATATTTTACCGATTCATATTTTGCTGGACTGTTATTATCCTTTTTGGTAGAATAGATGGGTATAGGTTTATTTTGCAAGTAATTATAGTAGAAGAATTTTTACTTGGTTAGATGTCTTTAGTGGCCTTCCAAATTAAATTAGTGTGTACGTGTACCTTTGTGAGTAGTAAATATTTGTTTTATTGTTTTATTATCAAACTAATCAAAAAAAAAAAAAAAATTTATTATCAAAGTAGATACCTTTCTGAATATCTCCAATAGGATACATAACTAATTTCATTTTCATTTATGGTAGAATTATGATCTCTTACAATCTAGATATCGAAAAAGACACTTAGAAAAGTTATGAGAGCAAAAGTTTGAAAGGAAAATTTGGTATAGTATTTTCGTGCTCTGCTTTCTCATTGTTTTCGTTTTCCTTGATTTCACCTTTGCTATGTGTCCTTATTCAATGCAATGGTCCTCAATTCCAGATGTTGGCTCCCTTTGGTTATGTCTCTTGTACCCTTTGGCTCTTCATTATTACAACCTACCAATAATTATATTCCTAGTTTCAATTCCATATATCATGGAGTTGTAGTTGAAATCAAAAGATACTATAATGATTAGCAATATCATCCTTCAATTATAAATTTATGGTTTGATTTTTGTATCTTGTATCTTATCTAAAACCAAAAAAAATATCACCCAACGGGTGATAAGGTGATAAGAATATTACTAAATAGCGGTTAATATCAATACTAATACCCTTAGCAATAGATTCAGATCATTGCTATGTAAACATTATATTATCGCTAAACAATACTAATACCCTTAGCAATAATAGATTTAGATAATTGCTAATGTAAACATTATCGCTAAACAATTTAACAAAGGTTTCAGCGTATCAATCATTTCCATTACCAAATTTAAAGGAATAATTTTTTCTTCCCGTTGTAAGTTTTTATCCATTCACGTACGCCCCCAACCCAGACGCCTATAAAGTGGATAATTTTTCTACCACTAAACTTTGAACCTAGATTCATGCATGAAATATAAAATTTCAACCACACTCCAAACTTTCTTTCATAAGAATAATCGTATGTGTGTCAACTAATGCTTTGTTCTTCTCAACTTATTTTTTAAAATTTTTGTTGATTTCAAAAAACAACAAAAATCAGTAAATTCAGTAAAAATCAACAAAATCAGCAAAGCCGCTCTCTGTCGAATCTAACGAATCAACGAAAATTAACAAAAACCAGTAGAATCAACAAAAATCAACGAAAAATTAACAAAAATCAACAATTAACAATAAATATCAACAAAAATAACATGGAGAAAATATAGCCTAACTCAATAATATATAATGATATAACACACAACGATGGAAAATCTCCCAATAGAGTTATAGAAACTTATTATAGGATATAGACAAGGGATTCCTTTCAATTTCTAACCAACAAAATTTGTAGGAATCAATCAATTCGATTCATGCAAATCCTTTCCAGAACTTTCGAAATAACTCGAAATTACCAGTCACAATTAATTAAGCTTATATTATCCTCTTAAGTATGTACTAAATTTAGTCAAATCACTACTTTTATGTACCAAAGTTCGTTAAAGACCGGCAGTTGGTCAGTCAACCCCAGAAGACTAGCCGACCAGTTTGATTATCAAACTCCACTTCGATCATTGGTTCAACTTTTTATTTAAAATCTAACACAAATTAAATTAATTAGGTCGTCAACAATGATGTACTATTACCTTTGCTTTAGAGACATGCCACAAAAGCATCAACACAATGTAATGATAACACCCTAATTGAAAAATGTTCAAAGCATGAAACTTTTTTTTTTTTTTTTTACTTTTAAATTTTATATTATGAACTAATGATTATTACTAATTCTATCTAGAGTAGGAAAAAAAATAGTAGGAAAATGTTTGGCTGACTTACTAGGTGGGCAACTCTAAACTACATTTCTCTATCGCTCTCTACAAATTAATTACTCCATGTGTCAAATTAATCTTTCTATTTGACTTTTTGAGATCAAACTTTGCATACTATGACCATTAATATTTGATAAATTTTAAAGAAAGTTACAATGTCAAACTAATTCTAGTAGATTCATTTTTATTAATATTTTTAAATTCCCAATTTTTTTTAATTTTTTATTTATATAATTGTTATTATTTATGGTCACAATGTTGTCTTTTAGATCAAAAAATGTCAAATAGAAAGATTAATTTAGGGCGGAGATAGTACTTCTTTTTTGTAGAAAGTGGAGAGAGATCCATTGAGAAACATATACTATGGATTGGCAGCCTAACTATATTTGGTAAAACTAACTATAATTGCGAGCTATAACTTTACAAAATTATTTAAAAGAAAAAAAAAGTGACAATTGCTTCGAAATGTGTAAAAAATTGTTTTGGATGTAGCTGACAAGTGAAATTAAAGTTAGTATATGCGTAGCTTCTAAATATTAGTTGCATCTGTTGTTTTTAACACTGTTTAGTAGCTGAGAAAAAAAAAAAGAACAAGTTATAAATTTCAACCTATAACTTTTAGTGTACTTAAAAGCTAGCTAGCTGTCGGTGCCAAACATAACCCCAGTAAGTCAAACCTACCATTTTCTTGAAAAAATATGTATTAACACTTGCTTAGACCAAGAACATTGTCTGGTCTTGTAAAAAGGAAGAGTCACACATGGCAACCTTGTAGAAATCTAAGCAGCAGCAACAGCAACTTTTGAGGTTTTTTTTAGGCTAAACAAATGTTTGACTGGCCATTCCGGTCGGCAGTTTGTGTTGTGAAAGGAAGAAAAGAAAACAATGAAACGGAAAGTTTGGATAAGAGAGAGAAAATGTTTTTGTTATGTTTTGTTTGTCCAATGCATGCAATTTTCTAGGTACCGCGAATGTATCGGCGTTATATAATCATCCATGCATGTACTACATTTTATGCTTTTCTTAATCTGAAGGTTGCTTTTAGCTTATTGGTGTTGTTTAGATTGGCTTGTTATCATTGTTTTTTTTTTTTTTTTTTGCCTTTAGGGACCATCTAATTATAGTCCAAGTATTAATATTAAGATAAGATAAACTGCGTATGTGAATATGATTATTACTATGAATATGTGTGTATTCTTTATTTTCCTCCTTTTTGTTTCTTGAACCAACTATGGTTGATATTCAAAGTACATGATCTCACTTGAGATCTAGTAATTAGATTGTTTGAGTGGTTCTACTTGAGTATAGATTTAGCTAGAGTTTGTTAATTAATTAGGTCATTACTACAGTCCAAATAAAACTAGTTTAAGAGAAAGAAATTATGATGATGATGATAAAGAATTAAGAAGAACAAGTGAGCAACACAATATTTCATGTGAGAAATCTAAAATGTGAAAAATTGTGACTTGTACAATGATTTTTTTCACTAAACAAGAGTTACCATTGTACAACATAGTAAATTTCCTATGAATATGGACACTCACTCATCACACATGGTAGACTTTAATTTTCCTCTTTTTGTTTGCCAAACCAATACATTGGCCTTTCTTTGCGACAAGCTGCACGACCGTGCCATTATTTGCATGTCGTCCGCCAAATGCTTTTTGTTACCTTGCAAATCCTATTAAATCCTCGACCTCTCCAGAACTCTACTAAACACATTGATATCAATCCTTAAAAAGTTGGATCACGTTGATTCAACCATATTGATAACTTTGGTGATCTTACTTGACCTGTATGTCAAGCAATGTTTATATGATGTCTTTAATTATGTGAGGACGCAACTAGCTTGGATCAAAAGCATGTGATATCTTTTTCCTCTTTCAATTTCGAGTTAGTATTCTTAAGCTCATCTATTTGGTTTCAGTTATTTTGTGTCTCTCTCCATTTGATGTTGTTATATGTGGTCTCCAATTTTGAGATTTTGGTGCTTGTAGATTTGAAAAATCTAGAATACCAATTGGGTTTAATTTCACTTGTATATAGTTCTATACAATACAATGATTTTCTCCATTATATACAAAAGGCAATATATCATTGCATCTCTTTTTATTCATGTACGAGATTATGCCATATGATTTATAAAGAGTTACACAGTCAAACTGAAGTGATGTAATAAACAGGATAGAAGTTGATCTATATCGATATTTGATAATTACTTTCATTAGTAGTAAGTGACTCCTGTATGGCTTTTCAACAATAATTATAGTTTCATTCCCTTGAAAGAAAAATCAATGTCCACAAATGTTTTGAGGTATATATTCATGTAACAAGTGTATATAAGAGTTTTTGTAATTTTTGCTTACCAACCTATAAGAGTTAGATAGTTCAATGGTAGCTCATATTGCTTCCACCTATGTGCCCCAATAATTTGCCAAAAGAAAACTAACAATAAGAAAGATAAAATATACAACCCACATGTACATGTCCTATTTATTTTTGCAATTTCTTATTAACAAGCTATAATTAATGATGAGCAACATTCACTCGAAAAATTAATTTATTAATTAATTTGGGAAGAGTCAAATTATTCACCTAAATTTATGTGTGTATCAAGATGATCCTAATTTAGATAATGAACTAAAAAAGAAAACATCTACAAAAGTACTGTACTCAAGACTTGTTCTACAATACTACTCTGATCTAGTTCTTAATTTGAGTAGTTACAAGAAGTGTGCAATAATGTCAAAGAAGAAGAAGAAGAAGAGAAACCCTTTGTTGGTTATTGCAGTGTCATTTTGTGTTTGATTTAACTATCACCAGAGAGGAGGAGTCAAATCTTGCAACTACGTACACAACAATTGCTACTTTGGGCTCTTATTTATAGACCCATTATATTATGCTTGACAGATGAGCATTGATTTTTTTTTTTTTTCATTACAAGGTCACCTTGATTCTTTAAGCCAAAACTAATTAATCTTGTTTGCACCAAATCAACTCATGAAGGGATAAACTCCAGCATCAGTAAGCAGTTTCTCCCCTCACAAGGATCGGATCAAAGCTCTCGACCTTTACACACACCAACCGCTTGTTGGTATAGATAAGAGTGTGGGCGAACCTCACTCACACCAACCGCTTGTTGGTACATATGAGCAATGATTAAAGATAAAGCTCAGCTTCCATAAGACGCTTTTTTACATTGATCTTGACACCTTAAATAATGTTGATAGGGATTGGACATCGGTTATTTAATTTGGAGCTTGATAAAGGGGTTTCCGAAGAGGAGTGGTTAAATTTAGAGTCAATGTTATGAAAATAGTCACTCATTCGAACTTTGTAAGTCATATATAACGGGGAATCCCATGGTGATTTGTAAATTCTCATTGATAGGTGTGTAATTAGGATTTACAGATGTTCTTTTTGGGTGTTGTATACTCCTTGAATGGCATTGAGTGAGACGGTTGCTCAATTTATGGTTGGAACGGGTGGATATATTGATTCTAACACAAAAATGCGCTTTTGTGCTTATTATTTTGTGATATCTATAGGGATTTATATGGGGTAACAATAATTTGTATAATAATGCAATAATATCTGCTAATTACAAAAAAGAGATATTCACTTATTTGGAGAAAACTAGCTAAAACTCGTTCCATGAAACATAATCTAGCTCTGAGTATTTTAAATATTACATTCGTTGAGGTCATATTGTTGTTTCTCATCAATAATTAACAATATCCAATGAAAAAATATTTTGTTTGCTTAAGAAGATTTTTCATCATATGGACTTGATCGTGACTTCAATTAAATAATCATCTATCTATTTCTTATTCCTAAATGTTCCATGCATATATACATTACATTTTCAGTGAAAATTGAAATAATCAGAAGTATAGTGACATTGCCATATTAATAATATTAGTAAAGGTTGAGTTTGAATTACTCTATTCTTGTAAATAAATTGTATTCATATAAGAAAATTGGCTAACACTAACGTCCATTGACATACCAAAAACCAAGTTATTTTCCCCCCTAAAAAAAAGTATTTTTCCTCCATAGGAGGCGTAGAAGCAGTACAATAGAATTACATACAATAAGGGTTGGGAATCGAAACCTATAGCTTCAATTTTTGCTAATGGCTAAGACCTCATTGGCTACCAAAATCCTATAATTACATATGATGATAAACAAGGAAGATTTGATGTTGAAAAGCGACACAAGATTACTGATTTGTTAGCAAATATGTATATTAGTGACATAATATCAACAATTGATTCATTTCTAGAACCATTAAGATAGTGAAGGCAATCCCTATAAACAACATGAATAGAAAGTTTTATTTGGCTAACTACCAAATCACTTTATTAATACTTAACTAAATATGTCATTCTTTTACCGTATGATAGATCACCAATATTAAAAATCAGACATAGAGATTATTAATTATGGATTAATAAATGTTCTCGAAAATCAACATACATAGCATAAGATCCAGAGATTACAGAATCTAAATCCACAAGATCATATCTAAAACCTGGTATGATTTACATCCATTTTCACAAATTTTTAGATACTCATGATTTTGTGGATTTAGATTTTATAGAAGCACTTGTAATTGTGATCAAGCTAACAAATTTAGATACTCACAAATTTTTTTTTTGACCTAACACCTACCACCACATGAAAATGCTGTAGAGTACTTCCAAAACCCATTTGACGACGTCGTAAAGATAAAGCTTATACTACTACTACTTTGTTGCCTCGTGTGGGATTACCGTTGGATGCAAGATTTGAACAAAATAAAGGGGCGGTTTCATTTGATTAAGAAACACCGAAAAAATTAGCATTATTATAATCCACGTGTCACATTCTGATTGCGCTATTTTCTCCCCAAATTTTAGCGCACCCCAAAAAATCGTTGAATGTTACGGCTAATTTTACTTAACCTCCCAAAAAGAGTGACGTTCACTTTTTTTCTAAATTACTGCATAATTATTTTCCATCATTCCTTAATAATAATAAATTGCCACTTTCCTACCACTTCCCTCTTCTTTCTCTCTCCTCGCATCACTTTCTCTCTCTTCCTCTGTTTTTTTCTGTTACTTTCTCGACAGCTTAATTAGGGTTTTTGGAAGTTTTTTTTTTTCTTTAATTCTCGCTTTTGCCGATTCAAATTCTGGGAAAATGATATGAAAAATCCCTCGTCACAGGTAACATTTGATTTGAACATTCCCTTTTATTTTCTCTCTCCTCTCTCTCTCCCTCTCTCTCTAAAAGCTTTAAAAAAAAAGGGCCTGTTCATATCTCTTTGCTTGAACGTTTCAAGGAGTGGATTGTTCGAGAATTCTTTCAAAAATTTTATTATTTTTTGTGGTTGTGCATTCACGATCTAAGGTAGTCGCTTTCACCATCGTTTTGTCAATTATTATTTTTGTATCTTATATTAGCTATTTCTGTTTGTTATCTTTTCATTTTTCCTTGTTGAATTTGGATTTTTGGTAGTTGGTGATACCAAAAATCTGATTTTGTAGTTGGGTTTTGTTTTTGAGGTTCAGAAATGGGGATCTGGAAATGTGAATTTATTGGGTTTTGGTGAAGGGGGAGAGTGGGAGGGACAGTTTTGTGGATGAATTGGGTGATTCTTGATAGAATTCATTTGGGGTTTGGTTTAATTTTGTCTAGCTTTTGATTTTGTGGAACATTTTGGGTTTTGTAAATTAGGTCAAAATTGATACCGATTATGTTAATTATCGTTATTGAAGGTGTGTAATTTTTGTGCAGATCCAATTTTAATGATCTGATCAATTGAAAATCAGGAAAAAAAACGATGGCGTGGCTGGTATTTTTGTTTACGCGTGCGCTGTTGGTCAATTTTGATTCACTGGGTTCTTTTGTGGACCACAGAGGAGATTGCCTTGGTTAATTGCTAATTTTAGGTTCAACTTTGGGTTTTAGGGATTTGCTTGTTTGCATTAGAATTTAGAAATGGCAATAGTGGGTTTGCACAATGTTCCTGTACTTGAGCCTTCGATTCTTAGAGAGTCTCAATCATCGTCGTCTGGGCGACGTGGGAATCCAGGAAGGAGGATAAGCACCCGGTCATCGTCAATCCTGCAGATGTGGCGGGAACTTGAGGATGAGTGCGCGGTGAATCGTGCTTCCGAGAGAGGTAGGTTGAGGTCTCCACCAGAGAGAAATAATGGTTTGTCTAACTTTCAAAATGCGGAAGTTAGGACTGAAGTGGAGGATTTGAGTGAAAGTGATAATGGATCTGTGATTAACTCGGAGAGTGCAATGGGGCCTTTGAATGAGAATGAGGATCGCCAAAGTATGACTTCCGAGCAATCTCAAGACCTTGGTGAGGTTGAAAGGGAGCGAGTTAGGCAAATTTTCAGGGAGTGGATGAATAGTGGGGCAACTCCACAGACTCCCAGTATTGCCCATGTTAATAGAAGTTCAAGGGCTCCATGGTTGGCTGACACTGAACGTGAGAGGGTTAGAATTGTAAGGGAATGGATCCAGATGACTAGTCAAGAGAGGGAAGCACATCTTAGGAGCAGAGAAGAACAAGTCCCTGAAATTGGTTCTCAGATTGAACGAGTTCGTGATGGACAGGTTGTTGATCGTAATGAAGGTCGAGCTGGAAATAGTCGGAGGGAAATTAGAAGATTATGTGGCAGACAGGCTCTGCTTGATTTATTGGCCAAGAAGGAACAAGAGAGACGGCTTGAGCTTCAAGGTCTGCAGGCGACTCGGCCTGTTAGCAGTTTTGCTCACCGCAATCGGATTCAGGTAGGACTGTTCGCTGCATCTGTGTTATAGGATCTTGAAAACTGATTGTCTTACTTTGAAGTTGCTGCCTTCTTTCTATGTTGTTGTAGAGCTAAAAAAGTTTTCCAATTTAAACTAAACATAGCAAATTTACCTTGTCCTGGTTATTCTCTTGGTTTTCTGAACAAGCAAGCCGATCTTTCAAGGTACCTAAACTTGTTTTTCTTAGTAAATGACAAATTTTGTCCTGCCATTGGGTTTACTGATAAAAATCATGAGAAAAGAACACTTTTGTAATGAGTTGATCAGTATGTGGCGGCTGTGTGATTCATCTCTCTACCTTGTTGCAGTCGTTACTCAGAATCAGGTGTTTCCAGAATCTGAGGGAGTTGAGGAGCCCAAGGTCTGTTTCGGAAAGTGAACTGGGATTGCTCAGGCAACGGCAAACTGTATCGGGTTTGAGGTATTTATTTTATGTTGTTTATCATGTTGTCATTATTTTGTCCTTTAAAATGTATAGAATGTGATCTTCTGGTGTTGGTCTTCTATTTCTGAAGGTTTCCCTTCATGGCTTGTGGTACTCTTTAAGTCGTACTAGTATTTTCTTTTATTTGTATGTGCATTTAACAGGGTTGCTTAAATTGAGTATCAAACATAGTTTGATGCTGTATTTAATGCTTACATTATATTATGATGAATTCTTGATAAAAGGTTCTGTTACATTCATTAGATTTGCCAGTGCTTAATAGAATGAGCCTGATTCATTATGCCATCTAATGAGAGGTAAAATACCTGTTTTTCTATAGTTGTAGACGATATGAACTATGAAACTCTATCACGGAGGTCAGCATGATCATGAAATCTATGCGCAGTGGTAAATTGAACTTATAATTTAGCTGGTGATGTATCCTTATGGTGAAAAAGAATTTGTTACGGTGTCAAATGTGTGTCCGCATAATTCGAACAGATATTCTAACAGTGTATGGGTGACTATCATCATTAAAGTGAATGAAAAGATTGGAACAGTGAAGGCTTCACAGACTTGCTTCTTGCAATTAGTTTTTAAATTTTATATTCTTTTATTTAGAACCCTGAGGGTCAACCCAATCCGTGTTGGTATTGATTCAGTTGCCATAACTTTTATTTTGAATTAGTCCAGCATGAAGAGGAGACGGTGACTTTAATCTGCTGGGTCCTGAGTGATTGTCAGATGTGGCCAAATATCAGTTATATACTTGTATGTATATGATAATGATCTATCTTGTTATTCTACGACTAGTTATGACAGGATTATTTTAGTATTTTAGATGTTCTTCTGCGTGCAACTTACCTTTCTTATACTGAATTACTCTTCTGATATTCTGTTACCTACAGGGAGGGTTTTCTTTCGAGATCTGACAGCAATGTTCATGTTCAAGCAAGTGACGTCTCTGGTGCTCCCTCTGATAATAACGCTGATGGGTTTAGAGATGATCAAACGCATGCTAGCAGTGCAGTTGAGGTTATTGATTGTGCTCATGAGCAAAATGACCGTAATGGAGACGGTGATGTTGGTTCATCAGCTGATCCAAATCATTCGCCAGGATGCTCAATTGGAGAACCTAATTTGCAAGAATTGGTGGCCCAAGTTGAAGCAAGGCTAGATCATGCTTTAGACAATGGTGGGGATAGGAGACAGGAGACAGCTACTATCAGCCATTCGATTGGTTCTACAGATGATGGAAACCCACAAATTTTTGAAGAACCTTCTAGAAGTGAAAGTGGAGAGTTGAGTGAACTTGAAGTAGGCCATGAGACCTTTCTTCCGCAATATAATACTGGTAGAGAAATTGACACCCATAATCAATCAGATGATGTATCAGAAGTTGTAAATGGCCATGGATCAAGTTTTCAGGTTGAGGAGTGGCAAGAGCAAGTTGTAGAGTACGATGAAAGAGAATGGGAAGGTAGTGTCTTGTCAAACCAATGGAGGGATGATGATCAAGTAGAGACGGATGGACAACATTTGCCAGGTGATGGTGAAGAATCGTCTCATGGCGCACTGGAAAATGATACTGGAGAGCAGAATGATGCCCAAGAAGACTACTGGCATGAAGATGGTTCTCAGCAGACACCAAGAGATTGGCTTGGAGTGCCTTCTGGCCTTGGAGCCACTTCTTCAGGAAGGCTTGATGCGGATTATTTCTCTGATGATGATAATGTGTACAACATGGAGATAAGAGAACTGCTGAATAGGTGATTGTTCTCGTTACTGTATGAATTCCAGCCATTTTTACTTTTCTCATCATAATCTATGCAGTTATTCTGATTATTACGAATGTTATCTATTATAGGAGAACAGTTTCAAGTCTTCTCCATAGTGGTTTCCGTGAGAGTCTTGACCAGTTGATACAGTCATATGTGGAGAGACAAACTCACCTTCCTGATGATTGGGAGCTCCACGAAATGTCACCTCCTCCTCTTGCAGTACGACATCGAGAGCAGCTGCATCCAGACCATGAGGAATCTGGTGCTGATGGTGGAATTCAGCGTATGCCACCTACACCGCCACCAGCTCCTCAGGGAAATTGGAGACAAGCACTACACCATACCAATTGGTCAAGGCATGAAATACGTCAGCGCCCTGGAACTGTGAGTACAGTTTTCTTTACTCTTTCACTTAGATTGGTTTCGTATGCACCAGACATGATATCTTTGATGATTGATCTACATTAAGATTGATGAATTTCATGTTTCTTTGCTTTGTATTGTAGTAACAATAAATCAATTTTATGTGATGCGTTGTGAAGAATATTATCCATTGTGTTCAAATATCTGTTCAATATCTGGAATTGGTTTGTGTGATTCGTCTTTTGCCCTCATGGTAGATAAGCTTAAAAGTTTTGTGGTGGGATGCTTGAAAACTCTCAATTTTTAAAGTGATTAAGATTACTCACTACTGGTGTTTCTATTAACTCCCTCGACTTTCGAGTTTTGTTGTACAACTGTCATGGAAAATTCTGTATTTTCTGTCTTTGAAATGTGGTACGAATGTGAAGCCAATCTTCGGTCTATTTTACCTATGATTCACAATTACTTTATGCATACTTTACATCTAATTCTGGGGTGATTTACTGATTACTTGAGTCATATAAAGCTTTCTTGTTTGGGTTCCACACCCTTAGCAGTCAAAATAGAGGTTCAATTCCATGTCTATTTTGGTTTCATATAATCCCTTGAAGGGAAGTAGGAGGATGGAGGGAGAGAGACATTTGTGAAGGAGACGCTCAAACTTCTGGAAACAAGACCAACAAACCTCTATATAATCTTTCTTGTTTGAGACCTGAGATGGCTTCTTTAGCATGCAAAATGCTTTTTGGTGTTTAGTTTGTAATTGTAATTTCTCATGTGCACAGGAGTGGGAGACCATTAATGACTTGAGGATTGACATGGCTAGACTTCAGCAACGAATGAACACCATGCAGCGGATGTTGGAGGCCTGCATGGATATGCAGATCGAGCTGCAACGTTCTGTGAGACAGGAGGTCTCTGCAGCTCTGAACCGAACCACCAATACATCAGGTATCCTACTGTTGTTATGTACAAGGTGTTCTTTTTCTTATATTCCGCCAAACATACTTCTTTTAAGATACCTTTACAAACTCTGAGGTTTATCTCTTTTTTCTGACTTGTTGCAAATTTTAGAATCGCTTGGAAATATACTACCCCAAGACAGTTCCAAGTGGGAGTGCGTAAGGAAAGGGATCTGCTGTATATGCTCGGAAAGCAATATCGACTCTTTGTTGTACAGGTAACAGATTTGATATCATATTTCACAATCTATGATTTCTTGACCTTCATAGTCATTGATTCATGTTTTAATGTGTTGCAGATGTGGGCACATGTGCACATGTACAAAATGTGCTAATGCATTGATGCAGGGTAACGCGAAATGTCCAATGTGCCAGGCACCGGTTATTGAGGTGATCCGTGCTTATTTCATAGAATAGAATAAAAATGGGAATGAGAGTTGCTGATACCTACATAATATTTTTTTTATTTTTTTTCCCCTTTTCTTTCTTTCTTTTTTCTTTTGTTACACTGCTCATTCCTTCATGTTACACACAGACTGAGACTATACTTGTGCTCCATTTTTCTTTTTGACCATATTTTCATCACTGTATATCCTGAGAGAGAAATATAAGTAAATACTATCTGATCATTCGAATGAAAGGACAACCACAGGAGCAAATGGCCTCCTTGATTTATACAACTACGTCTTCGTGTTCTGTTTTCTTTTTGGATGGTTGTCGGGTGGGCTCGGATGCTCGGTAGAGTGTTGATGACTATTCTGGCCTTGTAGGGCTCTTCTGAATTCAAGTACTTATTAATCTGTGTACATACAACTATGGTTTTCCATCTTTACTTGCAAGTTGCGACATTGACATATATTCACAATTATTAATGGAAATTTTACCTAAAAATTATTTGTCTTAGAGGAGGTACAAAGTATGTTAAGGACTCGATCTCTTCTCATCCAATGATTGAAGGACGATACTTACAATCATTGGAATATCTCTTGATTCTAATCTGTAATTTACTCTTCTAGTTTCCAACCTTCTAATTCTAACCCTTAGAAGAGTGTGTGCTTGTTTTGTGCAAACTTTTGTTATATTACTTGGATTGCTCAGTGTATTCTCAAGTAGATGTATTTGAAGACATTTGGGAATTTAAACGTGTTTGATTGGTAAACTTCAACTTCAAGTCTTCTGCCTCGTGGGCCAATGAATAACAGAAAAATAAATGTGGAGAAAGAGATTGATGGTTACCTCTTGTATGGCTCATCAACTACAAATCGGATTGGTCTGCCGTTGGTTAGATTCATGTCCAACTTTATGTGGAATATGTTTTCTTCTAGCAAAATTTCATTTTGGATACCTAATGTTGAGCCTTTGTAATTTGGGTATCTGAAATTTTGAAAACTGTCCTGTTTTTCGGTCATTTCTTTCCTTTGTTTTTTTTTTTTGGATCAAGTTTTTAGGTTATTTCACTAATGGTGTTAAAAATTCCGTTAATATACTGACATATCCAGAAATTTAATGACACGTTGGCATGTTAACGGACATTTTTTTTCTTTTTTCTAAGTTGCGTTTATGATCACAATTGCAATTAAGGAGGTTTGGATGTATCAATGCATCCAATCGAGATGGCAAGTGTTCCTAGAAAACAACCAACTGATAAAACACAAGAACTACAAGTTTCAAGATATGGAGGTGAAAGCATTTTGGAACTTTAGGATTATGTTATTTTATTTTTTATTTTTTTTTAAAAAAAAAATCTCGGAGGCACTCTCAATTCCTCATCAACCCTATAAAAAGAAAAAGAAAAAAAAAAAAAGAAACTTGTCAAGTATTGGGTTTCATTTGGCCTAGTTTCGGTAAATTTAACTTCTCTTTCTTTAACAACTTCCCATAAATTGTACTCGTAACTACTCCATAAAGAGGTGGAAAGGAAGAATTTAAGAGCTAGAGAGAAGCTGAAGTTGCTAAAAGTAGATTACACGCCTAAAGTTCAATTATGTTTAGGTCATACACAAAGCATTTTAAGGTAACAACTACTCTATTTTAACCTCATGATAACAAAGAAAATTCATACATGCTTCCAAACAAAGCCTAAATGTACTCATTTTAATTAATGGTAAGATTTAGTCCATTATTTTATTGTGAGTGTCTACGTAGATATTTGGGGATTCTTCTACTGCCACCATTAAGGCTGTGTACGGCAACAATATTTTATATAATGGTTAGTGGTTTGACTAAGTCTAATCATTACTATTGGCAACTTAGGTGTTTGGTAAGGTAGTGTTTCACAGTAGTGGTTATTGGTTGAGGTAGAGTTTCGGAAAAGCTACATAGACTAGCTTTTGAGGTAGCTGCTAGTGGTTTGGTAGTGTTTACATTACATTTATGCAGTGAATTGCTAATTTTAACCGCTACTATTGCGGAACAATGCAATTTTTAACAGCTACATGACTAACAGCTACTGAAACAGCTACCTGCTACCGTAATAGCTACAGCTATCAAAACAGCTAACAGTTACTGCAACAACTAACTTTGCCGAACAGGGCTAAATGGTTTTTTGTAATATTATCAGTTTGGTCTGGTCCAGATTTAAATTAAAAAAATAAATAAACATAGTACTACAATTTGGTTGGATCCAAAGTGTATTAGGGTTCAACCAAATGATATAAATGAAACAGTCATAATTGAAAATATATAGACGCATAAGATTTAATCAGTTTAATCTAAGGTGTAGACTAAAAGTTTCAATGACCATTGATTACTCACTTTAGGTTGTATTTTGCAACAAAGTTTCAATTATAGTTTAGTGGTTTGACCAAGTCTAACTACTACTATTACAATTTTAGGTATTTGCTTGGTAAGTTAGTGTTTCATTGTAGTGGTTAGTGGTTGAGGTAGAGTTTTAAAAAGGTTACCTATACTAGCTTTTATAGCTGCTAGTGGTGGTTGGGAAATGGTTTACATCATTTTATGCAGTGAATCGCTAATCACAACAGCTAATATTGTTGAACAATTCAAAGTTTTGACCACTATAGGTAACGGATATCGAAACAGCTAACAACTACCGCAACAGATAAGATTGTCGAGTAGCCTTAGTAGTGCTAGTACAAATTTTTCCGTGGATGTCAATGTAGATATTTCCGTAAGAAAGGGCAACAATAACGGGCCGAAGTTTCGTCTTGTGTTCTAACTTCTCCGTTTGCTAGCACATTCATTTATGTACATGGCAGCATTTTTTTATTTTTTTAGTTAGTTTTAGAAGGGTAATTGGCAGTGTTTCTTTATGGTTAGTCTACATTCGTTTTCCCAATTTCCTCATCCTTAAAGTATAACTCATACTAACACATATACTAGTTGTATTTACATTCAAAAACACCCTATATATGGCGCCAAACCACCATTCCAGTCTCTCTCTACTACATTGAACTCATTCTCTCTCTCTCTCTCTCTCTCTCTCTCTCTCTCTCTCTCTCTCTCCCTATTAGCAACAATGGAGACTTTACTTGAACTCATCAAGTACTGGTTAGTCGATCACCCAACAATCACCAACTTCGAGTGGAAATATGGAATTACACCAGGCGCCTCTCCACAATTTTTAATCCTCACCATTCTTTCATATCTTACACTCACATTCCTACTCTACCACTCCTTGCTATCCCCTCTCCCGCCACCCCTTATTCACTTCATCTCAACCATCTACAACCTCATCATCCTTCTCCTCTCTCTCACCATGGCCGTCGGATGCGCACTCACCACACTATATCTTCTGCTTCCCTGCCAACCAAACTTCGCCACGTGGCCCCACCTTCTTCTGGGGCTATGTGTTCTACCTCTCCAAAATCATCAAGTTCATGGACACACTCCTCATCATCTTAAGCGGCTCCATCGGACGGCTCTCCTTCCTCCACGTATACCACCATGCAACGGTCCCGATCATGTGCTACGTTTGGGTCGCTGCATCCCAATCATTGTCCCCATTGGGGGTGGTCACCAATGCGACAGTCCACACCATGATGTATGCGTACTACCTGATGTGTTCGGTTGGGATTCGTCCGTCATGGAAGAGATTGGTCACAAACTGTTAGATTATCCAACTTGTTTTCGGCTTCTTTGTGTCTGGGGTGATGTTTTATTATCACTTCACTAAATTCCATTGCTTTGGGATTTGGGATGCCTGGTGTTTGAATGCCGGGTTTAATATGTCGATGTTGTATTTGTTTGTCGATTTTCATTCTAAGAATTACAAGCACAAAAAATAGATAAAAAAAAAGGGCAGAGATAAGGATATATAAGGGGTCATCAATTAGGAGAAACTCATTGAATAAAGATCATATAAATACAATAAAAAAAATTCCCAACTCCACCCTTTCTCCTAATTAAACACATCATATAACTCTTTCACTAGCAATTAAAAAACTCATTATTTGTCAAGGACAAATTTGGAAAGAAATAGCAAATGAAAGTCTCCTTAAACTCCATTCCACAATTGATTTGGAAACGTCTGAGTGGGACGCATGGAGTAAGCTTTAGATTAGGTATGGGCTCAGATTGGAACCTATCTTGGGAGTTGGGACTGAGTGAGATAGATTATAAATTTGTAAGTGGGCATTTTGTCCCACATTGGAATAATGAAAAGATATGGATTACTTGAAATTTTTGAAATTAGATATTGGATATTGAAGAATTATATGTATTTATAATTTATTTATGTTCTTAGTCCAATATTGTAATCAGAAATGTTACATAGGTAGTTAATAACAACCATAATCAACCATTGTGCCTTTTCATATTGTGTGTTTTCATAATTTGGCTATAATTTAGTGACTAAAGCCTCATTTAATTTGCTTATCTCTTCTACCTTTGCCAATATTTTTTTTTTTTGGTTGAAATTAAGGTGAGATATAATATTTCGCCAATATCAATNACCCATATAGAGACGATATCTTCTTCAAGGCAATGTTCACAAACGTCATGGCCTATAATTGATTATTTTTTGAATTAAATTCTCAACAACTTAAAGATGATAGGAAAAAATTTAAAAATGGTGAGATTTAAGGTAATAATAAAAAGGGTGCCTGATATTTACCTATTTCATTTAGGGTACCCAACCTTTGAATTAATTCCCATTTAGGGTCTAATTGTTGACGACATGAAAAGCTCTGCTAGAATCGTGAATTAGAGTTTCATTCATGGTTTTGACACTCATATCAAGATTTGCTTGGAAATTTGCCTTAAAAACTTCAACAATCCATGTAGCCAAAGCACTTGGGTTATTGTACAATCTTGTTCAATCTTGATCTGAAAAGTTATGCAATCAGCAATTAATGAAACATAGACCTTACATGGACATTTTTCAGCCTCTACTTAATCCTTTTATGGATTATTTTCAACCTCTTTCAGCCTCTTACAGGTAGACGCATATTTATCTTCAAACTCCTCCCTTTTTCTAATGCAAACTCCTCTTGGATCACATATTATCTCAAAACTTTTAGAATTTCTAAAAGAGTTTTTCATAGCGTAAGCCAATTGAACCATAAATGGGAATTAATTCAAAAGGTTTGGTACCCTAAATTGGAATAAGTAAACATTAGGCACCCTTTTTATTATTACCCCAAACGTCAGGTATCCTTTTTGAAATTTTTCCAAGATGATATTGCGGAGAGAGAATCAACTACAACAATTAAAATGATGAAGCAAAGACTTCATCGAAGTAGATCGTTTTGATGGTTCGAATTTTAAAAGATGGAGAGACAAGATGGTGTTTCTTCTTATTAGAGATATATGAAAATAGTAATATAAAAATAGTATATTTCCGTAACATAATACTTCTCACTGCACTAAAGGTGAATTACGTACGTTCTCGATGAAGACTTGCAGCGTTTGTCCAATGCTAAACTTGAAGACATCGAAACAATCAAAACCATTGGAGAAAAAGCCTGAAGAAAGTACTCCCTTTGTTTCACTTAAATCTTTACGCTTTGACTTTGCAAAGTAAAAATAGTATTTTTGAATTCATCTTAAAAAATATTTTCAAAATATCAAATTTCTATAAATTTTCGAGTTTATATAAGTACAATTATTCATGGTCAAAATATCGTCTCGAAAACCGTGCAAATCCAAACGTAAAGATTTAAATCGAACGAAAGGAGTAAGTAGTATGTAGCGGATATATTTTCCAATGTTTTTTCTTTGTTTTTTCGTGTGTGTGTTAGCAATGAGGAACTTCTTTCTTCACTAGGCGTGGCAAAAGGCACTTCCTAACGCACGACCTCAGTTATTTGGCGAATAAATTCGTGTAAGTGATTGGCAAAACATGTTGATTGGCCAAAACCATGTACTTATTTTGAATACCGGAAATTATTCTTAGACTATATTTGGCAAAATTAGATGATAAGGCACCAATAAGATAGTATGGGGTCACAAAGATAGTTCAAAATTGTTATGAAGTGTTAACAAACTAGCTGAAAAGCTAGTTGATTTGAAAAGATTGTTATGATAGCTTCTTAAAACTAGTTGAAAAAATTCACTTTGAGAGTTAAATGGTGAAAACAGTTAAACAAGTTATTTGAGGTCCAAAAAGGTTCAAAATTGTTGTGAACTGGTAACAAACAAGCTGAAAAATTAGTTGATTAAGCCAGTTGATGTGAAAATACTGCTATGATAGCTTCTCAAAACAAGTTGAAAAATTAAAAGTTCATGTTGAGAGTTAAATGGTGAAAATAGTTAAATAAACTGTTTTTTGGTTGTTAAGAGAATAGAAACCTGATAGGTGAAAGAGTAGCCAAATTTTTTTTTTTTTTTTTTTCAAACATAGCCTTAATCTCAATTAGGGTACTCATGTTTGATTGCTTCAAGTACCCAAACTTTAAAAGTATTGTATCACGTTTTGGGGTCCCATAAAGTATTTACGTTATATCGAGGTTTCACGTAAATAGTAAATACAGATAGCTATACCGATTTTTTAGAAAATACATTGAATTATATTACGTCGTTGAAGTTGAGTGCAAATGAAAATTTCAGTTATTGGAGCTAGTGAAATATCAAAAAAGCCCATATAAAAGGTTGGAGATTTTATCCTTAATAACACTGATACATAGATTAAAAAAATTAAAACGATAAAATAAATTTAAAAAACACACAAATATCTAAATAAAACATATTAAGTACAGTGTTACAAAAACAAAAGGGGGGGCAATTTGCTTAGAAATTTTAACAAGGTATACTAAGGGCATTATGCTCATAAAATCCTAAAATTGAACAAATTTTTTGAAAATATAGTGCTAGGTTATCTTTGACTGGTCAGAGTATACCTCAATGTATTTTTTTAAACATCGATATAGGTTTTTGTATTTACGTTAAATCTCAGTATACCTCACTTAAATTTACCCTAAAAAGTATAAAATCTTAAGATATATCACCATGGCACCACATGATGATCCGGATCATGTGCTATATTATTCGGCAAGTTATATTAGGGGACACACTTTAACCACATCCAAAGAGAACGAAACTTTCCAATACACCCAAAAAAATAAAAATAAAAAAATAAAATAAATAAAAGAAATCCAATGCTTTTGGTATATTCGGGCATGTGTTTTTTTGTCGGCTGTAATACTTCACTGACTGTTGTATTGGTTTATCAATTTTCATTCTAAGTGACTAAGTATTACTCTCACCGTTCCACTTAAATCTTTACGTTTGGATTGGTTTTCGAGACAACACTTTGACCATGAATAATTGTACTTATATAAACTCGAAAAATTATAAAATTTTGATATTTTGAAAATATCTTTTAAGATGAATCCAAAAATATTATTTTTAACTTTGTAAATTATTATACTTTTTAACAAATAAATGGTCAAAGTTTGAAAACTTTGACTTTATAAAGTCAAAACGTAAAGATTTAAATGGAACGGAGGGAGTGCATGTTAGATGCGGAGTTTAATTGATTAGTGACCTGAAATAGATATTAATATTAAGACTTGTTTGATTTAGAGATCTGGAATGAAATCAGCATTAGAATGACACGAGAGAATAAGTGGGAAATGGAAACTCCAATCCATATATAAATTATTTTGGTTTGATTTTTATTTCATAAGCCTTTCATGTACGTACATTGATGCAATTCTAATACAGTAATTGTTATTTTTCCCATACACTTAACTGAAAATTATAAAATCGTAACTCAAAATTAAAGCAAAAATTATGTCTATGTTATTGAATTAATTCAACCACTTTGTAACTTAAAACCTTAAGATATTTTTCATGTCAATGAAATGGCTTCTTTCTTTTGGGGGAATAATTAATTGATTTCTGATATTAGACAAAATCACTGATAAAATGCGAACCTTCAGATATTTTCCATGTAAAATGTCTTCTTTCCTTTTGGGAATAATTAATAATTGATTTCTGATATAGACAAAATATAAAATGTCTTCTTTCTTTTTGGGAATAATTAATACTCCCTCTGTTTTTTTATAAGTGTCATTTTCGCTTTTCGAGGTTGAACTTTGACCGCCAATATCTCTCTCTAACTTGTATTGTGATATTATGAAAAGTATATATTATGAAAGTAATTTTCGATACGAATCCAACAAATATTTTTTCATATTGTGAAGCAAAGTAAATTTTTCATAATTAAATAGTTAAACTTGGACACGAAAATCTAAAGCGTCATATAAAAAAAACGGAGGGAGTAATTGATTTCTGATATAGACAAAATGATAATTGCGATCCGTCACGAACTATTAACCTATAAGTAATAATACTCCCTTTATTTCACTATAATTTTTATATTAACTTTTTACAACAATTTGTGAAAAATTAAAAAATTTACTTGATCAAAAATAAAATTGTTCAACTTATTTTTCATAGCCTTTACAAACTATTAATTTTTTTAATTGTTGTATTAATCACAGTTGCAATCAAAATAGTGTTTTAAAGATCGTGTAAAGTCAAATATAAAAATTTTAGCAGAACAGATAAAGTATTGATTTAGATAAATAAAAGATGCATTCTTTGATGAGCTAAGCCTAAATCGGTTCGTTTGCTTGATTGAGAAAAAATAAAAATAAATAAAAATAAATTGACACTATTTTTGGGGAAAAAAACAAAAACAAAAACAAAAGTGCCTCTCATTCATCATCTATCTCTATACACACAATACATTTCGATTATATAAATCAAAAACACACAAACCCATTCCACCTCATCAAACGTACTCTCTCACTCTCTCCAATTTCTAAAAACCCGGTCCAACTCCGGTTCATGCATTGACCTCGACAACCTCACAACCCAAACCGGTTCAAGCACCAGGAGCAGCATCCTTGATCTTACTATGAAGATACCCGCCATACTCCCTGGCATAATCATTCACCTCCCTCGCCGTCGTCGCGATCCGGCTTCTTGCGTAGTCGAAACGGTCCGACCCGGGCGGGTGGAGGCCGCGGAAGTAGCGGTAGAGCCAGGTGGCGGCGGCGACGGTGGCGGCGGCAAAGGCGACGAAGGAGACGACGACGAAGAGGAAGGCGGCGACGGGGAACCAGATTGGGATGGTGAAGAGGATGATCGGGAAGAAGAAGATGAGGGTTAGGATGGTGGCGGTGAGGCCGAGGCCGGTGAGGAGGAGGAGGATGGCGGCGGAGACGACGAGGGTGAGGATGCCGGTGAGCTGGGTGGAGTTGGGGAAACGGTCGTGGAGCCACCGTGGGATGGCGGCGGCGCCGCCGTGAGTGGTGGCGGGCCGCGGTGGTCTTGTGGTGGTGCTGCGGTCGGACATCTTGACAAGTTAGAGAGAGAAAGAGAGAGTTTCTCTCTCTAGAATTGTTGTTGTGAAGGATGTAGTGTGGTCATAACAATACAATGAAGAACTTGTCTTTCCTTATTGATCACAACCCATTTACGCGTGTCCCCAGCTACACCACGTGGATGTGGTCATTGAGTCTGACATGTCTAATCTACCACATGCAGCTTCCATGCACCTGACCCACACCCGATCGGTCCACCCACATCTCTTTCTTGTTGACTCGCCACATGTTAGCTGATTCGGAGGAAGGGAAGTAGAAATGGCAATGGGTCTGATCGCACCCTGCAGAATCCGAATCCAACAGGGTCCGATTTGACCCGATTAGTAATCGAATCTCCGATTCAACTTCCACTCCGATTAGATAACATACAACACATATCTGAATCATACTTTACTATATTCGAATCCGACCCGATCCAACTCAAATATTATTATTTTTATAAGTTTGCCAATTTTTTAATAGAAGTTCCCAATAATATTATAACCTTTATTATGTTAAGCAAGGGGAAGGCGTAAAAACACAAATACACGATTTATGGGGGTGGACCTATTCCAATCGGATTTGGATCATGCAGAAGATTCAAATCTAATCCGAATCTGATTCGGAATTGGTCTATTCCAATCGGATTGGAATTTTTCTTTATGAATTCGGATCGGTTTCTTTCCTGCTAATTGGTCGGACTCGAATCGGATGCAGACACAATTGTCATCCCTTAGGGAAGTAGGAACAAGATCCGAATTTTGTGACCTGGGTTTCTGGTTTGCACTTTTTGACGTTGTGTTGCTCATGCATATCTTAGCAATGTTCCCTTGGTAAGTCAACAGATAGAACTGAGGATGAGGTGGGAGCACAAGTGGTAAGTGCCCCACTCTCACAACCCAATGGTTAGGGGTTCGATTCTCATTGCGGGGAGATTAAAAACCTCCTCCACCATTCTTTGCATGGAGGGTCTCCTCCTTTGTCTGAGCCCGTCAGCCCATCTTTGATGGGTTGACTTGCCCGGCGCATGTGGTTTGCGGGCTATTGCATGCGTCTTTGTAACAAAAAAAAAAAAGTCAACAGATAGAACTGATCTAGGCAGAGCAGTCAAAAAGAGCCAACCTAGTAGATTTCAGATTGGGTCATTTCATCTTGATTATCGGAAAAAAAAAAAAAAAAAAAGTTTAAATTAGACGCTATCTTACGGTCACAGAGATGGTTGGGCCACGCCACCAGCACGTTGCCCACTATAACCATGTTTTTCATCAGACATGGTGCCAACACGACTCTAATTTGACGTGGTACGAGACAAAAAAAACTAATGGGTTGTGTATTGTGTTTGGGCCGGAATTTGAAGAAATCTTCCGGACGAAAATGTAGCATGTTTGGACCGAGGCGGCCCATGGCCAACAAAAGACATTGCACTACTAGCTCAAAATTTCATGTTTGGACCGCCCTAATGTGTCACCATACGTAGCCTACTAAGCCATCCATGAAAATGTAGTACTAAAAAGGTGGTACTCGCTTCCAAACCAATCTTTTTTTTAGAGTGTATTCAATTTACCTTATTGAATCTCATTTCAGGTCATTCAATTCAGTTTAGACTATTCATTTATTTTTTTCCTCACATTTTACTATCCATTGAGTTCAATTCAGGTACTTTTAGACGAACATAACACATCCTTACTTTTTGTATTTCTATATCTTAAAGTGTGATTTTGGTCAGATTCCAACCAAAGAGAGCATTAGACAAACAAAATAGTTATAAAATGCCAACTTTTAGAAAAAGAAATTATGAAATGCAGTTATCCATAAAAAAAAATGTATTTTAGCAAGTACTTCTTAAACACACTTTAAAAAAATGACATATAAATATATAAAATAACTGATAAATTTTCTCTTTTACCACAAATGTTGTATGACGTTCGGCTCAATCTATCTATCTATTCATCCTTACTTAATAATAATAATAATAATAATAATAATAATAATAATAATAATAATAATAATAATAATAATAACTCAATTGAAAAGTCTTTGAAAAGTGTAACAAATTTTTAGATTTGAAGCCCGACATAACTTACGTGCCTCCTTTACACACTTGAAAAAGAAATCAATCATTCAATAATAGCGTACGTACCAAGCTACTAACACATTGCTCACACGTAAAAGAGAAAGCAAATTAATCAAAGTTACAACCCATTCCATTAATTGTGCTTCATCAGACATGAGAAAAAGAAGAAATAAACCACAATCACAGAACTTTTTTTTGGCAATAATATAAGCACAAAAAGTACCTCTAACTTCTATCTTTGTACACTCATTTACATATCTTGCACATGTAATAAATCTACTAGATTCGTAAAATACCCAAAATCATACATTAAAAAATATATTTTAATCTCGCCCACAAATAAAGAAAGTTTCTCCTTACCAACGCCTCAAAAAATGAAAACGAACATCCTTTCTCTTTAAACGTCGCTAAAAATAACCTACTATTACTCAGATTTCTTTGTCACTACTCACTACTAGAAACTTGATGATCTATGCAATGTTATTCTCTCACCAAACCATGAAGAACAACTTGTGCTCCTCCTTTCCCCCATTGGCCCCACCTCTCGATTACACGTGTCCCTCTCATCCACCACTAATCTAATCTCTCTCTCTCCACCACTCTCCACATCTCCCTGCACCTCACTCACACCCAATCCCCTCTCTCCCTCCTCCTCCTCCTCCCCAACCGCCACGTGTACATCCTCCACCACCACCTTCTCCTTTTCTCTCTCCTCCACCGGCGCAGCCGGTAACAGCTTCGCCGTCCGGCAAAGCGGGCAGGTCACGTGACTCGACAGCCACATGTCAATACACTCCACGTGAAACACGTGACCGCAGTATGGTATCTCCTTCACCCACTCTCTCTCCTCAAACTCACTCAGGCAAATGGCGCACTCTAACTCCAGCTTGATCCCCTGCTTCTCACCCCCACCGCCGTACGCGTGCACCGGCAGTGACTCTATCATTGTGGGGTCCACCCCTTTCTTCGACCTCGCCAAAGACGACGTCGTTGAAGACAAATCCGACGACCCGGACCCGGATCCCCGGCTCCGGCGACGTCGGGTCGGGTCGACTGAGGACTCATCAGCGAAGCGACGGATGTATATGGAGAAGAAACCCATGAAGAAGAGAGCAGTAAGGAGGACCAACACAGTGAGCGCCATTGCCGAGTCGAATGGTGGGCTGAGCTTCAAATTGTTGTAGCCGGTGAAATTTGTGGTGGTGGGATTTTGATATTCTCTCTCCTCAAACTTCGACAACAGAGGCGTTGATGATGATGAGGTTGAGGTTGAGGTGTCTGTTGTTATGGGGTAGTCGATTGGGTGATGATGATCATCTGGTAGTGAGAGTAGTTTTCTTATGTGGGGTGTCATTGATGAGGTAGTATTTGTTGATGAGAATGTAGTAAGTAGTATTAATTGCTTGCACACCAAGTGTTTGATGAAATGGCTGAGAGAAGAGAAGTTATGGGTTTTTTTTTGGGTTTTGGATGAGAACTTAAAAGAGAGAGAAAGAGAGTGAGGTGGGTAGAGTAGAAGATGGGACCCAGTGGTGTTATTGTTGAGTTGAGTTTGTTAAAGTGAGGCCTGGATCTTACGTGAATGTTTGCAGAGATTTCTGGTAGGAAAAAAAAAGAAATGGGGGAATCTAGACAAAAACCCCATCAGCAAATTCTGACACTGTGACTGTGGGTTGTTCTCTCTAGTCTCAATTTCCCCGAGGTTTTTGTTATGTTTTGTTTCTCAGCAAAAATGACAAAATTTTGCAGGCATTTAACTGATTATATGCTCATCTCAGCAGTATTTTTATAGATTATTATTGATTACTCTGTTTAAACACAAACTATCGAGAATCTACATCTAATAACATGATCTTGTACTTGCATTGTAGTATTACTCAAAGTATCATTAACTAATGACTTGGATACTATGCGTATCATTAACCAAAACAGGGAAAAAAAAAGTAAACATAAAGCAACTAAGCAAGTTGCTAACTACACAGGATGTAGCATGAAACTTCTAGCATCACTTTGAACTGTTTGATTAATATCCTTTGGACCCAAAAGCATAAATCAGTCGGTTAGTTAATACTTAAGTCTTTTAGAATTGATATCAGAATTCTGATTTGAATAACAATACGTCCATAATAGTCCTTTTGCCTCATTTATATGGATGGCAATGTCACTGGTAGGGACACAAGAATGGTCTTTCAATTATTCTTGTGTGAGGTGGCCTCATACATAAGGCCTGATACCTTGAATAAGAAAAAGTGGTACCACCATGTTTCAGGTACCACTTTTTCTTCTTGAAGATACCATACCTCATACAAGTTTTTGTGATGGTCTTTCACATATGTCACTATTGTCTATTCAATTCTCATTCAATTCCGTTAAAACTAACATGTTCAGCTCAATATAAATCAGTTCAGTTAACAATACTAATATATTTGTCCAGATGACCATCTAACTAATATCCATAAACTATTTGTGTGTGTATACCCGTCTCAAAACATTAAGTTGGTTGCTAAGATTCTAGACAAAAGGCTCAACTCAAAACACAAATATGAGTCCAATTATCTTCATTTTGTTTACTTTCGACAAATAGCAAAAGATTTCACCACCTCCAACAATCCATATAAAACTTCCACACATTACCGTCACAAAAACGAACAATTCTAACAACATACAACATAGTCCAGCAACCTATGTTACCTTGACTTGGCTGGAAGTGTCCAATATGGATACGTGTCCAATTGTCAGACACGGCAATATTTTCAAAATTTAGCATGTTCTTTTGCCTAAAATCGAGTGTCGAGTGTTTATACCCATATCCAGGTATCAAGTGTGCGACACGAATATTTGAGATGAAATAAAGAGTTCGGGTAACATAGCTAGTAACAAACAAAGATGTCAAAACTTTGATAACTCTAACATCCAAAAATTCAAAGAAGATAGAGGTTTCACGGGATTTTTTAAGGTGCATTACAATTACAGGGTCCCAGTTTGACATATAAGATCCACATCGTACAATTGCGAACCATATGTTTTATGTAATGAGGGCGAAATGATTTATAACAATATGGAATCAATATGTGTAGGTACGTTCTCGATCGAGTAGCCCATATTTTGGGGTACTTTCAATTTCTGTCTCTCGTGTGTCCATGCAATACATATAAACATATGTGGCCATTACTCACATGCATTTACTGATTCTTGATTGTATATATCCCACCTAACATATTAGGGCACATGTTAGTACTGAATGTCACGTAATGTCTTATTAATAAAACCTCAATATTCTTCCTGCCACTAATTTTGTGAGAATAAACAAGAAAAAAAAAAAAAAACAAAGTTCTCATTGCTTGGAACTTAGTTTTATGGGCAAAAACTTTGAGAGGCCGTGATCCCCTCAAGCCATGTGCAGTATCCTGAAAACTAAGGATCCTACTCATGAAAGCAATCTCATGTTTCCCTCACCATTTGCGCAAGCAGGCTATTGAAGCACGACACGGCCTAGTCGTCGGCAGTGCAACTATTGACGCAGAACATAGCCTAGTCATTGCAGCGCAACTGTGCACGACTATGAATTGTGAACAACTGTAAAGAGTTTGACCTAGTTGTCGCGCACAGTCGCACAACTGTGCATGACTAATAACGTTTGGCTAGTTGTTAGAGCAGAACCATAATAACGTTTGGCTAGTAGTCGGGTGCACAACCGTGTGCGACTACATACAGTGTCTATTATATACTTGTGCTAGGTTATAATTTTTAGTCCCTCCGTTCTCAGATTAAAGTGACGTTACAGTATTCATCTCTCCACTTTAGAGAGAGATAAAGTTACCCAAATACCCTTAAAAAAGATAATTGTGACACTTTATACATGAATTATATGCAAGTGGATATTTTTGTCAAATTTGGGAATTTCATTTGAGAATGGAGATAGTACAACTACAAACTATTCATTTCTTTGATAGAGTTTGAAGAGGGACAAGGCCAAAAGAAGCCAATGAGGCCCAATAAGACAAATATGGAATCCCTCAAAGGCCCACCCACACAAATTACAGATGTTAGCGTCTTGATTCTGAAAGTCACGAGACACAACCGATTTCGCATAATGACCCATCAATGTATGACGATTGACGATGGATCATCACTGCAACTTATCACAATTTCTGTTCAATACAAGGTGCTATTTTCTTAACGCCCGGTCCCCCTGTTTTTGTTCTTCTTTTCATCTCTACCACATGGTCTATTTATTTCCTTAAGTTACTATTGAAACTCTGTTCTTTTCAATCAACTGTGTGCTCTTATTCACTTTAATTTTGTTCACTTCATTTCAATGTTCATTCATATTCTAATCAAATCAACTGAATAGGAGTCATTATTTGCTGATCATCCATTCTAATCAAATTATCCATTCAATAGAATAAGGCTATGTTCTATTCATATTATTTTCGATTTGAATATTATTTTTGGTGATATTCATTGCTAATTGTTGGATTTTGCTAATTCTACTTATTTTTATTGATTTTAACTATTTTTTAAATTTTTTTGTTAAATTTTGTTGATTCGTCAGCTTCGACATAGTGTGAATTTATTGACTTGACTTTTGCTGATTTTCTTTTTTTTTTTTTTTAAATTAAACAAAAATAAATGGAAGAGAACAAAGCCTAAATAATGTTAAATTGATGTCTATTTCAATCGATTTAAATTGATGTCTATTTCAATTGATCAATCAAATCAAGTTGAATTTATTGAACTAAACTTATTAAGTGAGAGAATAATTGAAAACAATTAATATAAAAACAATAAACAACAATAGAATACTTTAAAAAAAAACTTAAATTAATAGACCATTATCCACATGTACAATAACAACCAAGCCCCTTAGTTAATTAACATGGGATTACAACAAAATGTCAGGGACCCTAACAACAACATAACACCCCACAAAAACATAAAATTTGCAAATCCACCAAACTAATTCCTACAAATTAAAAAACCAAAAATAGTTGCTAAGTTTCTAAACAACACTAACCCTCATTTCTTATCCCCAAAAGTCATGTAATTAGAAACAGCCTTAGAACCCTCAGCAATAGCATGCTTCCCAAGCTCACCAGGCAACACCAACCTAACAGCCCCTTGAATCTCCCTTGAAGTCATGGTATGCTTCTTGCTATAATCATTCAATCTAGAAGCTTCCATCGCTAGCCGCTCGAACATGTCACTCATCAAGTTGTTAATTACCGTCATTGCCCTCGACGATATCCCCATCCCCGGGTGCACTTGCCTCATCACCCTATACACATACCTCTTGTACCCTTCCCTCCCCTCCCCAACTCCCCTCATCCTCTTCTTCTTGCTCTTCTTTTCTTGGGCCTTATTTTGGGCCTTCCCCCGCTTCTTGGGCCGGGCCGCCTCGCCTTCGGCCTGGCCCTCTTTTCCAGGAGTGGGAACATTGTCGATTTTGGGCTGGGCCTGGCCCACTTTCCGTGGCGGGTCGGCTTCGGGCCGGGGCTGGGCCTTTTCGGGCTTGGGCCGGGCCAGAGTCTCGGCCCGAGGAGGAGTGCCGATGTTGTCGGATTTGTTGGGCTCGTCGTCGAGAGGGAACTCGGGCTCTTGGGTTTCGGTCTCGGGCCCGTTGTCGTCGTCATTGTCTTGGATGGGGATGGTTTTAGTGACGCTGGTATGCTCCTCCCTTACAGTGTCCAACTCTTCAACAACTTTGGGCTGGGCTTGGGCTTGGGCTTGGGTCGGGTCGTCGTCTTGGGATTGCGACCCGACGATGGAGACTTCAACAGTTTGTTCCACAACTTTGGTGGTTTTTACCACCCTCTTTGATCTCTTAGGTGCCATTGATTGATGATTGTTTGATTTTTTGTTTTGTTTTGTTGTGTAAGTTTGTTTGATTTCCCTCGTTGAGTTTTGGGGTTTGAAAGTGCGGTGAAAATAGAGGGAAGTTGAGTACAGTGTTGGGGCGGTAATTTGTAAGGGGTAAAGCGGTTGGAGAGAGGGACACGTGGAGGACACGTGGAAGAAAGGGTTGCTACGTGGGGGGTAAATGTAAAAAGTAGACACATTTCTGGAGGGTGACTACTGACTAATAACCAGCGCTGTTAAAAAGGGGAATTTTTATTATCTCCACTATGTATCCTTTCTTTTTTATATTCGGATAAATTTATTGAGGAGTGATTAGTACTCTCTCGGTCTCGGGATTAGCTTTTAAAAATTAGGAGGGAACAAGATTTTAGGTGAGCTTTTTAGACAAATTTACCCTTGTAGTAATAGAAGAGACAAAAAAAATAAAAGGGGAATTTTATGTGAGAGGTTAAAGTAATA
>BSSO01000377.1:0-35444 GCA_030267885.1 Mesembryanthemum crystallinum
ATTTATTCGTGGAATACCCGAGGCCGTGCGTTAGGAGGTGCCCTTTAGCCACGCCCAAGTAGGAAGGAAGTTCCTCCTTGCAGACACCAAAAAAAAAAAAAATAGATCATCATTTAAAAAAAATTGGCATAGCTATATCTACATCTATAATTCAAGGTATCTAGCCAAGCCTGAATAATATTGGTGCATGAAATAATCCAAATTAAGCATTGTACTAGGTTTTATAGCGTATGCGTAGAATGTAACATTGTCTTCAAACTTACAAGTTTTATACTTCAAATCATAATTATATGTCTCAGTCAGTAAGCCTACTATATATCAATCTTATTGCATGTAATTCATCCAAGCACGTAACTATTACATGGACCATAAACACGGATCCCTCATCTTACAAAGTGAAGAAGCCTATTCCCAATTCATGCAAAATAATACTCCTATCATATTTATGTTGTTTTATGAGAGGGGAGCCAATAGTCTAAAACCATACAATAATTCTTCTTTGGCAAGGTTACGTAAAAAAAGAAGTCATTTACACGTACTATTTGAAATTGTTTATCATTATAATGGAATGTAGTTCAAATAGAAAGTTGCTTGCCGAGCTGATGCATAGCTTGCAGTTTGGGTTGTTGTCCACCGGCCACCATAGTATATGCCGTCTAACAACCACATTTATCTTGAATTTAAATTTAGGCAAAACATAATTCTCAAAATTGAAAACAGAAAAGGTTGAACAATAGTTGAATACTTGAATGGCTCTTTTAAAATTCTAGAGTTTTCTTTTATGAGAATAGAAAATGTCTTCATTCATCCTAAATCCCTCAATAACGTCTTGGATACCATGAGGGGTAATATTTAACTAATCATCCCTACTATAAAATACTAATTAAAGTCCATTGATACAAAATAAGGCGGCAAGGCTTGTTATTGCAAGGACTATGTGACACTAAATAAACAAATTAGTGGGCAAGGGACACTGTTTAATAAACAAATTGATTAATTAAAAAATTCCACAAAGACGTGCAATTGTGCAATGGTGGGTTCCTCTCTCTCTTCTTCAAATTTGCCAGAACACTTCTTTGGTAGATGAATTTTTTGCAGTAGAGAGAGAAAGGAATTTTAATCGTGCAGAGAAGTGTACCGATACCCACATTTTGGATTTTGGTTGAATCTGTTCAAAAGACAGGAAGTTGAAGGAATTGAACTTCAGGTAATTTCACTAATTATCATAACTTTTTTGACATATTTTGTGTATTCAGAATTGTAATTCATTTAGGTTGACTTGTTTCTCATCCACAATGGTTTGAAAATGGGGTTTTTAACTTTTAAGCAGTGGGTTCTTTGTAGATTACAGCATTTGCATACAGGCATTTCATCAAAAATAGAATGCTCAATTTGTAGAAATGATATGGGTATTGAGGGTATTGGGTAAATCACCATTGACCATAAATGGCATGTTCTCTTCAGCTGAATTTTGTTGATTATCAATGATTCTTGCTGAACTTGGTTTGTTTTTGTTGATTTTTGCTGAACTCTAGTTGAATTTCATTGAATGGGTGAATGTATTTTATGCCTCCACTTATTAACTTCATGGGTGGTTCCTTGACATGATATCAGGAACATGGTAACCCAACTTCTCGTGCTTGAATCAGCCCTGATTCTCTGTAGCAAAGATTAGTACCCATCCAATGGGAAATACCTCATTTATGCAATTTGATCTAGTAATGTGACCAGTGATTGCAGACAGAGAGTTTATTATTTTTGGAGTCTAATTAATACACATGGTGTGGATTCAACCATAATGGACTTTTGCAAGAGGGGGTGTAAGAGGTCCTAAAACATTTTTCGGATTGCACTCATTACTTTATGCTTTTGGATGAGTTGATTCCTTCGTGATAGCTTTTTGCGCATGCATGTGATGTTTGTAGTTTGCATGTTAGAGAAAAGCATTGGTCCTATAGTTATATTTTGTATGTTAATTTGGTTTTACCTCTTGTTTATATAAATGGTTGGGAATTGAAGAGCATGTTTTGTGTTTGGTTTGATCTCCAAGAGAGGTTCTCAGTTATTGATAATCCTGTTCTATCATTCTTGGTTGTTTATGCTCTGTCAATGACTTCATGTTGGTCCAAATTGTCACATTCAGACATAGATAACTTTTTTCCCTACAGTTTCAACTTCGAATTCCATTTGATGATGTTTGTTCTTATGCCAATGTGGCAAACATGTTGCTTAGAGTTGATTCTCCATGTTGGTCGTCTTTCTCACGTACTATAGTCAATGTTTGAACCAATTCTTCCTTACAGCTTACAGGGTATATGCTAACTATTGTGCAATTTACAATTATAGTGATCACGTTGTCAATCAAGTGTTCAAGCGGAAGATCTGTTATCCTTAGGTAAAGAAAATTGGCAGCTGTATCGTATCAGGAAATGGAGGAAAAAGAAACCGCTGAGGCTGAAGAACTTGTTGTTGCAATGGGGCTCACTGGAGGTCGTAAAAGCAAGTACATTCTGAGGTGGGCATTGCAAAAATTTGTTCCAGAGGGGAACTTATCACTCAAACTCTTACATGTGTACCCGAAAATAACTTCAGTCCCTACACCAAGTGAGTGAGTTAATGAGCCTTATTTGCAAAAGATTAGGAAATAGTTTCACCACTTTGCTTCATTGGTTTATACTATAAGAATGGATTACTTTACTCTTGTCATATTTACTATACTAAACCTTTTCGGAAATGCTTTCAGTTGGAAGTTATGTACCTATATCACAAGTCCGAGAGGAAGTAGCATATGCCTATAGGATGGAGGTTGAGTATAAGAAAAAGAAGGCCCTCCTTATATACCAGCAAATCTTGAAAGAGAAAAAGGTCACAATGCTAATCCTATTTGGGATTTGTAGATTTCTAGTTTTGTGATAACTATCAGCATTAAAATTTTGAATTCGTTGAATGCAGGTAAAATCAGAAATTGTGATGATTGAATCAGATGACATAGCAATGGGACTAACGTTGGCGGTCGCTAGACTTGGGATCAGACATCTCGTTATAGGGCAATCATCAACTAGCATCTTTTCAAGGTGCCTAATAGGCATTGAGAAACCACTTAACTTAATTCATCGATGTAATCAATGAAACACAGTTTTCCCCCTTTATGAGTATGCCTATTAACGAAATTTGTTCTGTAGGAAAAACCTAACACTGAAGAAGATTATGGGAGAGAACCTATCAACAGTTGTCGCAGAAAATGCTCCAAGTAATTGTTCAATCTATGTTATTGCTGAAGGAAAGCTTCAGCAAATGCGTCCAGCAGAGTCAGAACCGACAGTGATCACCCTAGATGACACAAGTGGTTTGTCATCTGCATCGACAGATAGTTCGTCTAGCTCTTCTTCACTTACAATAGGTATATTGGCCAATACTATAAACATGGAATATATTCTCATTTCCTGGACCACTGATTTGTCCCAGCATCCATCATAGGTGTCAAATTCTCATAACACTTACAGTGTTTGTAAGGGAGGGGGGGGGGGGGGGGGGGGAACCCAAAACATTTCACTTTACCTAATTTTCAACGGAGTTGAAGGAGTCACTATTTGCAAAATTTCAGCTTGAACTATTCTGGACTAAATCAAATTGGCTTGGTTCGGAAACTTGTAATCAATATCTGGGATTTGAGATGGATCTATATATGAATAAGATGAATTGTGTATGGCCTTTCATAAAGGCTCAAATCTGGAAACTTTCAAATGACACCCTACTACCTTATCATTTCAAACCCATATTTCTTCCTTCCTTGCCTCCATTGGTCTCCAAATTCTATAACACTATCATACTATATTTGAAGGGCAATTTTATTTATATTTATTTCAAATCCAATTCCCAAAAGCAACATTTTCGAATTGTTATGTGCTTCTTATATGTTGTGAAGCAGCAGACCATCATCGAATTTCCAATCAAGGGTTTAATGGAGACAGTCTTTGTGTAAATGCATGAGCATGGTTGTGTACATTTGACCTCTCTTGCCCTGCCGTAGGTGGGAGTCTCAAGAGAGACACTGGATAATGATTTAGTATGGTATGGCTGATTCTCTTGAGTACTTATTCATGACTGCAGGTCGCCTGTTGAAGAGTAGACCTTCATCACCAAAGTGTGAGTACATACAAGTTCAATATCTATCTAAATTCTATATTATGATAAACAGACTCAAAACATCTAATGTACAGTGAATTTGACAGACATAAGCTCAGCTGAATCAGACTCTTTGGCTTCAACTTCCAAACACAATGAAGCAGAACCTCTTCCAAGAAATACAGGCAGGTCTAAAACTTTAGTGAGGGAGTCAACTGAACGCAAGTTTTTCTCCATTCCAGAGACAAAGGGGGATGAGTATACTATGAGCGCAAGCTCTGACAGTGCTGGTATTGTCAGTCAAAGATCTAGCAGCTCTGGATCCTGGATTTCAGATCGAGCATCCCCTCATGGATTACCTACAAGTTCCGTTGCAGACACTACGCCAGCAGGATCTTTTGTAGGCACTTCACCCACAAGTGGTTTTTTCTTTCCTACTCCCGCTGTCTCTTTAGCAGGAACTACACCCATGGGTTCGTTTGCGAGTTATCCACCTCAACATGAGCCACCATCTGGTTCTGTAAGGGAGGCTTCACCAGACCAGGTTCGAGTCACCTTTCAAAAATAGTGGGGAAACCCCTTACCATTTATCTATTTTTTTGTACGGTGTCTCTGCAGCCATTTCTGATTGCAATTTCACTTATATCTGCAGACTTCTGAGCTAGAACAGCTCAAACTTGAACTAAGACATATGCATCAGAAGTATGAAGTGGCTCAAAATAGTGATTTCAATGAAAGGGTAAGCTTTTACCCAACCCAAGGGATTAAGAAAGTCTTTAATTATTGCTTGGTTGAAGATTTTTGGAAAATTGGCATTTTCCATTTCTAGTTCTCAATTAATTTTACTTGATTTGGTTGTCGGTTGAAGCCCTTTTTATGTTCATATTTGTGTTGAAAATGGACTCTTTTAGCCAGATAGAAGGGCATAAAATGGAGCAAGAGTTGTCATATAATTTAGTTCGAAGTAGGAGATCCCGATTTCCATTTTTAATCATTTCGAAGATGCTTAGGGATATTTTCAATAGTTCATCCGATGTCTTTAACTCCCTGATTCTCTGAACAAATTTATTCCTCTTTCTCATCAAAGTTGTTAGCATAAAGATGACCCCAGATTCCCAGTAACTTTTTTTGGCATGATAAGGTTCTTCTATAAGATCTCTTACTGGGGGGTTGTTGATGGTGGTGTTTATATACTGAAGCATAAACATAAACCTCTGTTATATATCCTTCATGTTTTCTTTTGCCCTTTGTAGTTCCTCTTTCCACTTAATCAGTTAAGTAACTTGAGCAAGCAGCGAGTGGATGAAGCGCTGAAGCCAAAAGAAATTTCAGCCTCAGAAAAGAACAAACATCAAGTTGCACAAACCAAAGCTGTAGACTCAGATAAACATGCTCAAAGAAACGCTCGCCGGAAGGAAGCAGAGACAAAGGCTGCTCATGAGGCAGAAGAGAGAGAGAATAAGCTCGCACGTCCAGTTTGCAATTACCAGAAGTTCACCTGGAATGAGATTGTGGAGGCTACCTCATCTTTCTCAGATGAATTAAAGATTGGAAGTGGTGCATTCGGGACTGTCTACAAATGCAAGTTGCATCACACCACAGTAGCAGTAAAGACCCTTCACTCGAAAGACAGTTCCACAAACAAGCAATTCCTCCAGGAGGTACGAGAAGTGTTGTAACTAGTAAATGAAATAGTAAAATGTCGCAAACAGTGCCATCAAGTAATCATCTTGTCGTTCTTATACTGCATTCAATTTACTTCATTTTGAAGTACTCATTCAGTTCTGTTAAGCGTGATTCAGTTGAAATGAACATAGCCTCTCTCCCTTGTATCACTTCCCACTTCATGAGTCTGCCATTTATACCCGCACACCTCACTTACCCAAACCCCCTCCCCTCACATCATGCATGCTATATAGACAGCCTCTTTTTTTTTTTTTTTNTTTTTTTTTTTTTTTTTTTTCTCCTAGTCTTATACATTGGTGATACGGCACCCAATATGGCTTATAGTCGGATGGAGTCATGGAGAGTGTATGAAGGGATGTCAAGTCACTCCCCAAGTGACTAATAGTACATTGTAAAATGGAAACTTGAACTTAGTAGTGAGAGATGCATGACTAACTGCTTTTTTTGATCTTTTACAGCTGGAAATATTGAGCACGATTCGACACCCTCACTTGCTGCTTTTGCTCGGTGCTGTCCCAGAAGAGAGTTGCCTAGTATATGAGTACATGGAGAACCGTAGCCTTGATGATAGGCTTTTCCGGAAGAATAATACCCCTCCTCTTCCATGGTACGACAGAATTAGGATCTGCTGGGAGGTGGCATCGGCCCTCACTTTTCTCCACAGCACGAAGCCAAATCCTATCATCCACCGAGACCTAAAACCCGCAAATATCTTGCTTGATCAAAACTTAGTTAGCAAGATTGGTGATGCTGGTCTTGGCACGATGCTAAATGTGGAGCCCTCAAATAAGTCCCTCAAGACCCTGTACAAGGAAACCAGCCCTGTTGGTACACTCTGCTATATTGACCCCGAGTATCAAAGGACTGGGAGGGTTTCAACTAAGTCAGATATATATGCCTTGGGGGTGGTGATCTTACAGTTGTTGACAGCAAAGCCAGCTGTGGGCATAGCCTATCTGATTGAGGATGCACTAGATGAAGGTAATTTGGAGGAGTTCTTAGATCCAGAAGCCGGGCAATGGCCAGAGATGGAAACGCTTGAATTGGCTACGTTAGGGCTACAATGTGCTGAGCTTAGGGGTAGGGATAGGCCTGACCTAAGCGAGAAAGTCCTTCCGACCCTCGAGAGATTGAAAGAGATAGCTGATAGTGCCAGAGAGTCAGCTTCAGGCGCACCAACAGCAACACCAGCTCATTTCATCTGCCCTATCCTCAAGGTATGCCTCTTCATTCCCTCCTCCCCTTGTTGGAGAATTTGAATAAGCCATTCTCTTCTAAGGTTGCTAAGGTGCGGCGATTATCATTTCTCGTCCAAAATTATCACTTTTTTTTATATCACTCTGAGTGTTTAACATAAAATTTCCACTTATTTGTCAAGAAGTATCACTCTTTTGCCCATAACAACAAAGTATTACTTTTTGTTCAGCAGCTGCATCATATAAGTTTTTGCTGAATGTTCAGAAATCTTTAGAACAAAGTAGACTGAAATCTTTGCTGGTCATTCTCTAAGGAATAGGTGGAAATATGCCTGGGAACTTCATATGTTTAGTATAGATATTGACTTCACTCTCATTGTTTTAAGAGATTTGGGTCATTGGAAGATATGCTGCGACTTAGGAAAGCTAGTACAATAGATAACAGAGTTATCTAAGTACTACTGAAATAAACCAGCAGAATATGAACCAGCAAAACATTTCGTAGCATATTTCCTCATCATAGTTTCGATGGCTCTGGAGTTCCTAGATACATGACTTGAAACTTTTCGTGATTTCTACAACAGGATATCATGGAGGACCCGTATGTAGCAGCAGATGGATACACATATGACCGTAGGGCGATAGAGCAGTGGTTGAATGAGAACCACACATCGCCTACAACAGACGAACCGCTTCCTCACAAGTTTATAATGCCAAATTACACGCTTTCTGAAGCTATCAATCGATGGAGATCCACCAGACAGACGAAATGATGATGCTTTTAATGGAAATAGTCCTTGCACTTTCTATTTCGGTGGGGGAAAAGGGGCTATGGCATGGCTTCTAGCATATACTTGTTAGGATGAGCACAACCTAACCCCATCAATGAGGGTACAGTATAGTCAATATTTTTTTATATTTTTTTTTTTTTATCTCATCAATGAGGGTACAGTATGATCAATATTGATTATTCTTATTGTGTGTCATTCTTAACAGTGTGTCTTTTTACCATGTAATGGAACACTAAATACACCCCAGTTTTGGATTAGCATGTATATTTGTTGATGATGAACAGAATGTGTTGTCTCTGGAACGGATTGCCAGATTTTTATCACTATTGGCCTTGAATTATTATCGGGTAATACGGAATTAATAGTTGATGCATTGTTTGCAGGTTGCCTACAAAGCACAAGCTTGGTTGGCTATGGATTCTCTTGGTTAAACTTTATCACTATGCCTGTAAGTGTAACTATGACCGACTTTGTAAACAAAAAGAAAAACAACAAAAATAAGAGAGGGAAAAAAAAAAAACAGGGACCATGACTGACTGGCTATGAGTTCTGTATTTCATCTGAAGAAGTAAAAATGAAAACTTCTAATTGAACCTTGGTTGACCACCAAAATAATTTCCACTACCATTTGGCTCCTCGATTGATGAAATGGGGTGTCCACTTTTTGCCCTATGGTAGTTTTCAGTAAATAAGTTCATCTCATCTTGAGTATAATGAGTGTTTCATGTCAGATGTTTAGATTATCCAAAGTCTTCATCTTTCACACATTATTCTTCTCACCCTCAATAAGCAATTATACCATTTAGAAGATTACATAAAGAATACAACCCATTTCAGATAGAGGGTCTAGTATCGCAGAACGGTTAAACTTCTAATCTTGGCAAGAATTTCCGTAGAAAGTACTCTATTAAATTACCTTAGTTTCTCCCTTATCAAGTTACTATCACCTTTACACCCACGAGTAATGTGGCCCTTTCTTTCTCTCCTTAAATATTGTACCCAACAGTAAGTGTCACCTTCAATAATGAAAGGAGTACGTTATTTAGAGACTAAAACCCAATTCAATTTGTTATCTTTATGCATTCCTTTCAGTCATGCAACTTACTTTTTCTCTTAAATAATACTGAAATACTCCCTCCGTTCTTTAATCAAAGTTACGCTTGACTTTTTGAGCCGGTTTTGACTCAAGGCTACACTTCATATTTTTGGAGAATAACATCCCCAAATTTGACAAAAATATCCACTTGCATATCCTTTATGTATAAAGTGTCAAGATTATCTTTAAGAATATTTGGGTAACTTTATCTCCCTCCAAAGTGGGGAGATAAATAGTGCTACGTAACTTTAATTAAAGAACGGAGGAAGTACTATTTAGAGTCAACAAGTTAAATTGAACAGGGTCAGACCAATTTACCCTGCCTGGAGATGAGATCCTACACCATATACTACACCATTTGATCGGAAAGGATCTCATCTCAATCTGTTTTCAGATCACCTACAGGCTACAACGGACAGTCCCCTTCACACATCTGGGAACAGATAACAGTTGATTCGTTTATATCTTTACTAGCTCCTTTCATCCATCTGCAGAGTGTACAAAAAAAAGGCACTGTTGGATAATTTTTGAGTCTTGAATTTAAAATAATAACGCATTGAATCTAGTGACTCAGTGAACTGATCTGAATGTCTTACAGTAGACGAATAGACGATAGTATGTGCCAATCTATGATCCAATTAAAATAGATTAGCGGCATTTACAGGCCTTCCAATACTTGACATTCTCCTTGTAATTAGAAGAATCTGTACTAATTACTGACTCTGTCAATCTCAATAGCTTTTACATCACCAGCATCCATCCAGGCATCTACCTAATAAGAATCTTATAATCCGGAGCTCCAAGGTCCATTTTTCACAATAATAGGAAACTAACAGGTGCAGCAAGCCTTAACCACTTCCAAGGCTACCCAACCCCTCCTCCTTCTCAAGATAAAGAATGGTTCAGAAAAGATGTAGCGATATGCAGAGAAGCTTCAGGTCACATGGACATGCACCAGCTGGGCGATGAAACTAACCAAAACACTACAGAGGCTGCATTAGGTACAGTTTTCACCTAAGCATTTTAAATACAATGACGACCCAGTATATTCCTGCCCCTGGGTCAATTATATATTCCATGTTCAATTCCATCTTCTTCATCATAACCGCAAAGGCAGACAAGCTAATGCTAGTAGAATAAAAGGCTAACTCAACTCTACTTAACTTTTCTCCACTCCTTATACTACAGGTTGGTTTTTCAGGATCCTCTATACCGATTGCTGGCCACGTATCTCTAAAGCTAGCTGAATGATAGCATTTTCACCAACAATGAACTTAACGCATATCTAAAGGAGAATGGTGCAATGCACTACTCTAAAAACCAAGATGCATCATACTTCAAGAAAGGAACCTCAGTATAAAGGTGGTCAGATGTACTATCAAACTTCAAATCGTACATGTTTTCTTTGTACTGCTAGCCAAAACAAGTTCTAATCCCTATTGTTGCTTGAGAGGAAATCGCAAAATTTAAACACTCTGAAGCAATCTAAATGTGGTTACCAAATGACAAGCAATATAGTTAACTAGTTATTGGATACACAGGAACATATGGAAAATGTCAATGAGAAATCATGGCATGCATAGATCAACTATAACCTACTGCTCCAACCCTGAAGTCACTTGTTAGCAAAAGATATCTAAAAGGCCAACCACCACAGTAGCAAGATACTGGCAGGAAGGGGTTTTACTCCATGGACAGCATCTGAAATATTGCTTTCATAAACAAGCAGAGATGTCGAAAAACATATCTCAAAAGCTCAATTCTTTCTCTCGTTAGTTGTTACTCTGGCTTTGCAAACTCATGTAACCATAGAGCAATCATGTTTCTTATCCACAAGTAAAGTATATGAGATCATTACAAGTCAACCAAGCAACTTTATTCAGAACCTACGAATAGCCAAGTACCAGGAAATCTACCAGAAAGTCCTTTCTTCCATTTAAACCAATAGCATACCAACCTTCTAGAAATAAAAACACAATGTTACATTGAACTTTAATGCAACATAAAGTTACAAACAAACGATTTTCACAGATGAAGTATCTAGAGTTGCAAAAGAATCAATTCCAAAATTTGAAAGAGAAAAACAAATTACCTAGCATCTGTACACAAACTTCTCAAATGCATCCTCATATCCAACAATTACCTCCCAACATGAACCCTACAACTACATTGCGTGAAATTCACCATACTCTGAAATATTCACATTTGAGCTCTCATCCTCCAAATAACGAGAAGAACCCGCGTTTCTTGGGCTGCTCCTCGAGCATAACAGCGGTCATACTATCCTGCTCCACAAGCCTCCAAGCAGCCTGCTCAAAAGCCATCCCAGCCAAAGTTGGTGGCTTGTTCAAAACCAAAGGATATCCACGATTCGTGCTGCGAATCACCTCCGAATCATCAGGTATCACACCCAACAACGCCAATCCAAGCATCTCCTGAACATCCAAAACCGACATCATATCCTCCCCTTGAATCATATCCGTCCTAACCCTATTCACCATCATCTTAATATCCTTAATCCCATCACATTCCAACAACCCAGTAACCCTATCAGCATCCCTCAAGCTCGTAATATCCGGTGTCGTCACCAGAATCGCCTCATTCGCCGGCGTAATAGCAGTAATAAACCCAGCATCAATCCCAGCTGGACAATCAATTATAATGAAATCCGGGCACCCTTCATTCCTATGTTTAAGAGCATCAACAAGCCAAACAAGCGCTTTCCCACCAAACCCAAGTGGCAATTTCGACCTAGGCTTAGAAATACAAAGCAGTTCGAAATTCGACCACCTCTTGTCCCTAACAAGAGCTTGATCGAGGCGGCAATCGCCATTGAGAACCTCAAGGGCAGTGTAGTTGACGCGATTCTCGAGACCGAGAAGAAGGTCGAGGTTGCGGAGACCCACATCGGCGTCAATGGCGACAACGGAGAAGCCATGGCGGGCGAGGGAGATGCCGATGTTGGCGGTGGTGGTGGTTTTGCCAACGCCGCCCTTGCCGGAGGTGATAACCACCACTCTTGGGGTGGTTCCGGCGAGCTGGGGTTTGCGATTGTATTGGAGGATTGACTTGATTGAGGTGGGATTGTAGGGTTTTGAGGAGGGATAAGGGTAGGGTTTGAAGGAAAAGAGAGGAAATGGGTTGGGTGAGGTTAGGGATGAGGAAGAGGAGGAGAGAGAAGATGAGGGTTTAGGGTTGGGAGAGAGAGGGTGGAGAGATAGCATTGCTGCAAATGGAGGGGTGAAAATGGAAGGTGGTAGAGGAAGAAGATGAAGGGGAGGTGACGGCTACAAGAAGTGGGAGAGTATCATTTTTGGGGGAAGCTAAGGACAAGGGAAGGCCAAAATGGGTGAGTAGAGACTAGAGAAGTGGTCAAGTAAGAACTCCAAGCGGTCTTCGAGGGGTCCGAACATGTCCTATCTAAAGGTTATAATCGATGAATATAAGACATTGAAAAAGTAATAATAAAAAGTCTAGTACCTTAGACAAATTGAGGTATCACTTTCTCTTTTTCAATATATCAGGCATCATGTATGAGACTGTCTCATACAAGTTTTAGTGTAAAAAGTATATAAGGTTTAATGTTCGTTCTTGAAATTATACTGAATACGTTTCTTAAGGAGAAATAGGACGCCCTTAATATCTGTTTTGCTATTCTATATAGCTTTTAATAACTCTTTTAGTTACTGGTCATGATAAAGGTTGAATCTCAAATTAATGGGTGAATTTGTATGAGAAGGCTTTGAATCTCACGAGTATTGTACGTATAGACTCAACCAACCCTTAATGTTCTAACACGTCATGTGAAACTCTAATATGCAAAAGTATATGGTTCAAGATATCCCGAGGAGTGGGGATCATGGTGTTCATTTCCAACCATATTAAATAGGAACCCAACTAAGCAATTAAGCATGAGAGATACAAGGGTCATGTGTTGGGTGCATATATTTTCTTTTTATTATTACTATTTACCATTATATGATGTTATGAATTTTGAATTTGGAAATGTCTTCTCGTGAAATCAAAGGAGCCTCTTGAGTCTTCATGGTCCGAAAATGTCCAATCTGTAACCCACAAATATGGGTTGTCTAGTTAGTTCGAGCATGGTATTTATCCTCAAACTATATTGATGATATCCTATGGCATAGGAGGGCCCCAGTGTCAATTTTTGAGTTTGCAATAGCCTTTTATGAGCCACCCGCGCTTATAAAACTCCAGCACTTAACCTACGTGAATATGAAATTCGGATGTTGAGAATGGCTTCCCATAAGCATAAAGGGTTCTTGGCCGACACTTCCCCTAATAAACTCAATGTGAGAACCACTCCAAAATGGCCATACCAAGTGCCCATACAGTTGTGTGACCAAAGTGTTCGTTTAGAAAACACAATGACAGATCAATGGGAGAGCACAAGAAAGCCTCAGGGTCAATATTAGGTGCTAAACACTTGGTTACTGATTACCCACTACCCACTCTTATAATGTTATAGTCATTGAGAAGGTCTTCCTAAAATGTTTAGCTTCTCGAGTCACCTTGGTCCCCGAAAACCTAGGAGGTGTAACTCGAGGGCTCCCCTAACTAAGTGTTGATTTTATAATTCTATTGGATGAAAACTGAAAAGGCCCTCAATTGTCATGCTTGAAAAACCATATAATAGAGAGAATTCTAGTCTTGTCAACGCTATTTTGGTACTCCATTCATCTCAAAATAATTGTTATTTAATGTTTATGTAAAGAAACAATTAATTCCAGAGCTGGTTACAATATTATTATTTTTTATTTTTTTTGGTTTCTGAAAGGAGGAACTTCCTTTCCCTTTGGGCATGGCTAAAGGGCACCTCCTAACACACGGTCTCGGGTATTACACGAATAAATTCGTGTAGGTGTTAACCAAGAGTCTTGAACCCGTGACCTGATATATAAAACAAAACTTGTTTACCAGTGGGCCAAACACCTCTTGGGTAGGTAGTTACAATAATTTGACTCTATTACCCTTGCAATGACTAGAACTAGGTGCATTGAAAAGTGAACTTAGTAATAATACACAAGGATACATTAGAAAAATAAACAACTGATGTTGTATGCAATTGTAAAGCGACAAATATTTTAAGACAAAAGAAATTAGTAAAAATGACATTTATTTTGAGACGGATGAAGTAATATTTATTTTCATCATTTCCATCTTCTAACCATATATGTGATTTTGTTTCTCCAAGTTACTGTTGGGGTTGTATACATGGATGTAATTTTGATTAAAATATAATAATTCATGGTTTGTTTCTCCCATTTATAACCCACGGTTTTGAACCCTCTCATGCGCCGGTTCAGTTTCGCCCCACCGGCTTGTGTGGTCACATGGGGGCACCCGATAGGCCCCACCGTGGCTCGGTTCGTCGTTCCGAGAGTCCTAGCACACCTCTCACCCACATTTTCGCAATAGAGAGCCCTCAATTCGGGTGGCCGTTACGGGACCTACAAGGGCTCTTAGTGACCTTTTTTCTAACCATGCCTCCTCTCACGTCCCTGCGGGGGTGCCTGTGCATTATCGTGGAAAAATATGACGGTTCAGATTTTTAGGCTCCTCAAGACCCCGTTTTTCCCACTAACCCACGCTTTTGAGGCCTCCCAGGCGCAGGTTTAATTTCGCCCTCGCCTTGCGTGGTCACTTAGAGGGACCCAAGAGCCCCGTTGGTGGCTCAATTCGCCGTTGCGAGAGGCCTAACTCACCTCTCACCCAAGTTTTCGAAATGGAGCCATTGTTTCGATTGAGCATTACGGGGGTTACGAGGTCTCTTAGGTTCCCCGTTTCATGCCATGTACTCTTCCCACGACTCTATAGGGCTGTCCGTGCAATATCGTGGAGAAATATGACACTTAAGGTTTTGGGGCTGCAGGATCCCATTTTCCCCACGCTTTTGGGCCCTCACAGGAGCTGGTCTATTTTTGCCCCACGGGCTTGCATGGTCATTAGGAGGTATCTAAGACGCCACCTTGTGACTCCGTTCGTCGTTCCGCAAGGCTTAAGTAACATTTCACTCACGTTTTACTCGATCACGGCCTTGTTTCGGGTGACCAATCCGTGCCCTTAAAGGGCTCTTAAAGACCCAAATTCTGGTCAGGGGTCGCTCCTAGACCTTTATGGGGCTGCCCGTGAAATATCGCCGAAAAATATGACACTTTAGTTTTTGGGGTTACAGTACCCCATTTTGCCCACTATAACCCACATTTTTTGGCCTCACAGGCGCCGGTCTAGTTTCACCCCGTCGGCTTGCATGGTCACTCGTAGGGACCCAAGAGGCTCACTCGTGACCCGATGCGCCGTTCCGAGAGGCGTAAGTGCCCTTGCACTCGTGTTTTATCCGATCGCGGCCTTCATTCGGGTGACCATTTCGGCCACTGCTACAACTCTTATATACGCGAATTCAGGCCATGTGATCCTCCCACGCCCTATAGAGATGCATGTGCAATATCGTGGAAAAATATGACAATTCAATTTTTGGGGTTGCGGGACTAGTTTTGCCCACTTAATGATAGCCCAAACTTTTTGGCCTTCCGATCGCGGGTCTAGTTTCGCCCCACCGGTTTGCGTGGTTATTCGGGGTGATCTAAGAGGCCCACTCGTGCCTTGTTGCGCCATCCCGAGAGTCTTGAGTGCCTTTACACTCGCGTTTTCTCGGATCGGGGCCTTATTTCGTGTGATCAAACCGAACCCTCCGAGGGCTCTTAGACACCCGAATTCGGTCCATGAGCTCCTCCCACGCTTTTATGGAGGTTCCCATGCAATATCGTCAAAAAATATGACACTTAAATTTTTGGGGTTCAGAGGCCCGTTTTGCCTACTTATCCCACGCTTAAGTGCCCTTACACTCGCATTTTTTGCGATCGTGATCTTGTTTCATGATATCATTTCGAGCCCTTCCGTAGCTATTAGAGAACCGAATTGCAGCCATAGGATCCTCCCATGCCCTTATAGAGGTGCTCGTGAAATATCTTCGAAAAATATGACATTTCAATTTTTGGGGCTCGGATACCCTTGTTGTGGATATGGATGTTGTGTCGGTTTGGCAATGGTGAGGGTCACTTTAACCTATGTGACACTGTCGATAGATATGGTCGGACACCTTGACACCACAGCGACAGGACATGTCCGGACACCTTCACACCCTGTGCCCGGACAACTTCACACTCTGTTGTCACGTGCTGACACCGAGCGACACCCTAGCCCTTGTCAACCCCGTGCGCCACTTAGTTCACGGTCCGTCGGAACTAAGTCAGGCTACCCTTGTGTCCGGGAATTACCCCTTCCGGACGACCCTTAAGATTGACGACCTAAAGTCGACTAAGTTGTCAGGGAGGAAGAACTCGAAAGGAATGGGAAAGAGAAGCTAAGAGTTGTAAAAACTCAAATGTACTTCACTATTAGAAATGGTTCTTTACAAGTGTGGATGTGTAGATGGATTTGATGATTGCACAAATGAGGGAGGTCACCTCTATTTATAGGCTCTCCATCCCTCTTACAAAACTCCCTAAACTTCTAGAGAATTCTACAACATACAAGATAAGGAACATTCTAGTCTACCATCTAGAATCTTCCACAAGACTGCAAGAAACTCTTAGACCCTTCTAGACTCTTCTACACTTTACTACTCTCTACAATATTCTAGAAACTCCTAGATATGTCTAGAAACCTCGAGAACCTTCTAGAAAACCTTCTAGAGCCTTCTAGAACTTTCTAGAACATTGTAGAACTTTCGAGAATCTTCTAGATCTTTATGGAATCTTCCCTTACCTTCCACCAAATTCTGCATAGACATCTTGACCATCCGCGATTCTCGGTCAAAATATTTGAAAAGTATCGGCCCGTGACACTGCGCTCGGGCATAAGGGCGTGCCACCCCGGACATGTCCGGGCATCAGGGCATGTTAGCACAAGGACATGCCCGTTCACTCAGGCATCCTGACACCCTTGCACCCGGGCATGAAGGGATTTTTTTTTTTAATGGGACTTGGAGCCTTATCGTTTTTGGGTTCAAGGGGCTTCCCTTAGCATAGAAAAGTCGGTGTCTTGTCATCATGTAATTTTCCCCTTCACAGGGACTTAGCATTATTTTGCAACTTCCCACCGCGAACCTGAAGTGGACTACCATAATAAGAGTTGCGGATTTTTTTGGGGAGAGTGAAGGGGAGGGACAAATCGAAGCGACGTATGGCTGAATCTCAATGGATCGTGGCATCAAGGCCACTATGCCACTTACAATACCATTTGGCGTATTTGAGTCGTCTGCAGAGGATTCAACCCGCCACTCGTGAGAAATTGTAATTCAAGGCGACCCTCGTGTCGCATCCGATGCGCTAGCTTAGCCTACGACACGTGTCCTTGGAGGGCGAAGCCCTATTGCAGGTCGGCAATCAGTCGACGGGCGCATGCGTCGTTTTTGACTCGGATTATGACTTGGAAGTGTTCAATCATAATCCAGCGCATGGTAGTTTCGCGCCATTGGCTTTTCACGATATGACCAATTGTCCGAATCAATGGTTCCTCTCGTACTAGGTTGATTGAAACTCTTGAGAGAGATGTAAATGATTTATTTTAGTGTATTCAATGTAATCATCATTACAATCAACTTAACTACACCTTCTATGGGTAGCTATGAGCGGAATGAGTATGTCTATAGCTCCTTAATTTATATAGTTTTTAGTTTTCAATTAAAATGAACACACCCTAAACAACCTTTCAATTAAATTGAACACACCCCAAACAACAATCTGAAACAAAGACGGATATATTTGCCAAGAAGGAATAGCTTCCAAAGAAGGTGAATTAGAATCTGAACGTGCCAATGTGCAGAACATTTTGAATTTACAAAACGATAGCTAATGCTGATACAAGTTCAGGGTCACTCTTAAATTTACATTTTAAGTCAGATCACCGGACGGGATAACATTTGCTACATGAATGCTCTCAAGTCGAATGGCGATATCCAGGTACGAACATCAAATGTTGCAATGGGTACTTCTTGCTGCGTCATTTTCTGCAACCAGAACATCAAGGGAGAGAAACCCAAATATGTCAATTGCCCAACACCATAAATAACAGAATTACACCATTCGAGTGTTTAGGAGCCTTCCAGTAAATTGAGCAATGTTGATCTAATAGTTGGATTATAATCTATCCAAACAGATCAGAAGCACTAATCCACAGTACACCAGGAGGATGGATTAAAGGTCTTGACGATTAAGAGTATTTCACCAAACAGATGAGAAGCACTAATCCTGTAATCCACAATAGCTTAGAGACACACAATTGAAGCAGGCAGCATCAAACATGAAAAATATGATAGTACCAACATTCAAGTATATAGGATTCTCAATTACAAGCAATGAAGCGCAAACTCCACAGTAGCAGCTGAAGATGGCTGTTTGAATGATACTGACATGTATGTGGCGTTTCCAGGATTAAATGACACAGAAACAAGTCACCAATCAGGATATACCACTATAGGTTTTTTTGGCGCCCAAGCCATTATACCAAGTGGAATTGTTTATTTTCCCTCAGAATTGGTAATGGGCGCAAGTGAGTTTTCATCATACTTGCAATGGCAACACACATATCAACTAAAACTTGACAAAGAAGAGATTAATTGTGCTCAGTGGAAGGAGAAGTCGTTAATAGAAGGCTCACGGCAAGACCAACAGATCTTGTCCACTGCCCATATACACCTTGGTGTTTTTATCTCATCATCGCACTATAGATATTTTCGATAGAAGGAAACCAGGAATATAGATAATTGTATAATCTCAGAAGCTTTTGAATAAGTAGTAGGGATAAATAAAACTTTAGAGCTTCAGTGTGTGTAACAAACAGATCATAGGTCATTGACCTCACTGAAATCCGCTAAGATAATTGTATTTATCATCATCAGCTCAAGACAAGCAGACAAAAAAACTTCACAATTCACCACAAATAAATGAGAAATATCAATGGAAGCTCCGAAGCACAAAAACTACAACTAATGAAGTTCAACAGCCAAAGATCACAGCACTACTTGAAAAAGATCATGTGTGTGCTCAGACAGCCAAGGGGTTTGTCTTCAACCTTAAGGTCAGAAACTCTAGTCCACACTAATCTTCATCACCGCAACACACATGACATAGTAAGAGACACGGCATCTGACCATATACACTGGAAGTAAGTACAAGGGTTAAGAGATTCAAGTTCCAATAAGAGAGCAACAATGGAATTTTTACATTACAAGTAGGAATTTAGTTGATGGTGGATCTCACCGGGGAGGTTCAATCAAATTTAAACTACAAGAGCAAAGTGTGCGCTCAGACAGCCAAGGGGTTGTCTTCAATCCGAAGATCAGAAACTCTAGTCCACATAAGCTTCATCACCGCAACACACCGAGAAAGAGCCCTTTTGACCAATCAAATGAAAAGCTTACAGCATTGACAGAGCCACAGGAACAAGCAATGGCATTTTGACAAGTGATTGGGGTGTGGTCAACATACTTCATGTTAAATACTAGTAACAGAGACTATATCATCTATGGATGTCAACTACAGTCCTACAGGCACCAAATTATGCAACTACAACAAACAATAAAGCTTCAAAAAATTTAGAAATAGAAGCCTCAATGAACATCTAATTCACACACTAACTAATAACAAGATCATAATTGAATGCAACAAGCTAGAACCATCAATAGTACTGTCCTAATTTTCTCCTAATCTTCACAACTGTATTTAACCGACAACGGTTCTCAATTGTTTAATAACATGTAGATGTATCAAGAGTGGAAAATAACATGTACATGGCCTTTCCAGGATTAAATGACACAGAACTTAAAGTCAACAATCAGGATAAACCACATTTTTATTTGGCGCCCGAGCCATTACACCAAGAGGAACTGAATTTATCCCCTCGAATTGGTAATGGGCGCTAGCTGACATATAAGCACTCTACCAAAATCCTATGATCTATTAAAACATCAAAAATTGATACATGGGCAACTATCACTGTATCAAGCCATTAAATTTTTGATTGCAAAACTTTCAAACATTGCAAAGAAAGTGAAAAAGATTGTTTTTTTTTGTATGCTCAGTGGAAGGAGAAGTCGTTAATTAGAAGGCTCACGGCAAGACGATTAGATCTTGGCCACTGCCCACAACACTCTCAAGTGTTTGGTCTCATCATAGCATCAAATATGAACTTAGATTGAATGGGAAAAAAAAAATGAGGGAATAGAAATTATGCACTAAGAGCTTCAGTGTGTGTAACAATCAGATCATAGATCATTGACCTCACTGAAATCCGCTAAGATAAAATATGTTATCATCATCAGCCCTTTACAAGCAAAACAGTAATTTCCCCTGTTCAATTTTCACAATGAACATTGATTGAATCAACCAAAGACATAAAAATCAATCGAATAACAGCAAGAATCAAACATGAAAGTTTAGATTGAGATTATATCTGCTTATGTGTGCGCTCAGACAGCCAAGGGTTTGTCTTCAACCAAAAGGTCAGAAACTCTAGTCCACACTAAGCTTCATCACTGCAACACACACGCAGAAGAAGAAATCACGCCGATGAGGAGCCGCCATGAAATTAGCTCGACAAAGAAAAACTGAGAAATTAGGGTTTTTGATTGAGAGAGAATGAAAATTAGGGTTCTAGATAAGCGAAGACATGAGAGTAGTGAAGTGATGGGGATGTACCACCGGTTTTATACGCACAAGGCCGAGAGGGAGTGCTAGGGTTGATCATTATTTTAATCTTTTAAGTATTGGATGGGGCGGATTTGTCTGGGCTTTGTTTGGGTTTGGCCCATATCATTTGTATTTCGCTAGTAAATGAGTAGTAGAGGTGTTTACGAGCGTGACGGCACGAAAAGCCCGGCCCATCCGTCCCGCTATTTAAATGGGTTTGGATAACTTTTCAAAAAAATGGATGCCAAAATTTTGAAACGGGCTGGCCCGTCCAATCCGTATCATTTAAAACCCAAAAAATAAATAATTAGCCTTTACAGTCTTAGGCTATATTTGGCAAAATTAGCTGTAACTGTAAGTTGTAGTTGTAACGGTTGCTTTTACAATGTTTGGTAGCAGATAGGGGGGAAAAAAGCAAGTTTCAAAATTCAAGTTGTAGCTTTTACTCAGAAGCTAGCTACCAAATGAAAGCTACTACGGATAGCTTCCAAAAATTAGCTGTAGATGTAGATGTTGCTTCAAAAGTGTTAGGTAGTAAAGAGAAAAAATAACAAGTTGCAAGTTTTCAAGATGTAACTTTTGCTTAAAAACTAACTGTTGATGCGAAACATAGCTGCTTTACTAACACAGGTGATATACACATGATTCAATTAAAGGTGAACACGAATAGCTTTTTAGGCCCGTGAAACAGGATCCGATCTGCTTTGACGGACAAAGTTATGGGATTTGGCCCGTCCCGTGTCCAATCTAAGCCCATAAATTAACAACACTAGTAAATAGGTAAGAAAAGACATTAGAGGCTTCCTCGTTTAGAAAGCAGTAACCAATTAACCATATTTCATTTTATTTTATTTTGTAATCATCTATACTCATGGATTGATCCAAATTGCCTCCACCCCTAAAAAAAGAAGGGGGATGTTATGGCGGAGAAATGACTTGTGCCCATAGTCATGGTGATCAATCTTTAATTTTACTTTTTTAATAGACATAGAAAATATTTTTACTATACAGTAGTAACAGTAACATTTATGATTTGGATGGCACGAAATGAGATACCATTCAAGAATACCAAAATTGAACCTCAATGTTATTGGAATGATTTTGACATGAGGGTACGAGAGAAGTGATAAAGATATCAAGGGATTTATAAGCAAAAACAAGGTTAAAAAATTATTTAGTAAAGACATGAGAGTATGAGATAAGTGATAAAAATAGTGAGGAATTTATAAACAGAGGGTGCTAGGGTTTTTTGGTTATCTAGGTTATATATATGAAAGTTTGGACTTGTTCATATGAATTCGTTTCTTTTTTTATACCCCACCTAACAAGATTTATAAGAGGGAATATCCATATCGCTAATGTTTTTCTGCCTTTTTATCGTCGTAGGTATATGGGGATATGTATATAACGAGTAAGGTTCTAAATTGCCACCAAGAAAGAAACGCGAAATTGGCAAATCAACTCTCTACATGTAGTCCTTGTGCAATCAAATCCCGTAAGTTTCAATTGTAGTAAATTACTTCCGTAATTTGGGCGAAGTACACAAATCAATCGAATTAATCTCACTAATTAGTGATTTCAGCTAAATTTATGTCGAAAATTCAATTAATATTTATCTAATCTAATGGAGGAAAGTAAGAGGGGTAAATTGGTTCTTCAAAAGTAAATTAGTGAATTGCAACTTTAATACGAGCCGTGGGGGCTATTTGCTAGTTTGACCAAGAACGAAAGAAAAATCATGTAACAATGTTCTTCATGTAGCGAATAATGGGAACAAATTCGGTCTGATAGAAGAAGAATCGCTAGTTTTCAGATACCAACCTTTTTTTTAGTAGTAGTTTAAAACTAACAAGTTGACATCCAAACAAGTGATGAAAATACTCATCTTTGACAACCAATCCTGATGATACATCAATAGCGACGACATGAGGGGTCTTCAAGCACCCCTCCAATATTGATCTAAATAGGGAGAGTGAGAGTTGCCTATATAACATAGTATATGGTGAATTAGAGTCAACCCCGAAAAAATAGTCGCTTTAATTAAATTCTAAACAAGCAAAACCTTTTAATTTCCATGCTTGAATAGTCATAAAACTAGTTTTGACTATTGTCGGACATTCCCCATTGTATCTAAGCACTTTCTCATATGTTCTAGCCATTTTAAAGTAACTAAAATTTATCCCAATGAATTTAACTTGTGATACCACTTACCACCATATTGCCTTTTGGTGTTTAGGCTTATAAACACATAATTAGATTTATAGAAAATCCAACAAGTGCACAAACCAGTATTCAAATTAAAAATCACTACACTAACTTGAGAAATCTTATTGAAAACACACCCTATGATTGTCTAATTTGGATGACCAATTGCGTACTATTTCTCATTGAGTTGTAGTAGTATCTTAACATGGCAAGAACAACCTGAAAACTTGATAAATCAAATCTGAAACAGTAGGCTTAAGTAGTGCTTAACAAAAGCTTATCATCGTTTCATCTTCATTCCACGAAAGATAATGTTTTTTTTCTTTTTTCTTTTTCTTTTTTTTTTTTTATGGAAGGAGAGTAGTAGATAACTGTGTAAAGTTGTATAGTTACGAGTATGGACATGATGAATTGCGGATATTCCAAGTTTTCGAGTGGTTATTCATCAAATCATCAATTTCAGACACTTCATATCATTTTCAGTTGTTAGGACAAGAGTAGCTCATTTAAATGCATGACAAAAAAATGTGCTTTATATTTATTAAAACTTGTCAAGATTTTTAAGGACAAGTCTATAATTATATACTCAACCATATTTATTACCGATAATGCTAACATCTGTCAATTTATTATGGGACTGGTGGACCAAAATGGTATTAGAAAATCCAATCAATAGCTATAGAACGATATTCTTAGATGAGACGGGTGTTATCATACTGAAACTTATTGATTTTGGCAACATACATATGATATTTTTCTTATATCATTTTCAAAGATTTGGCATGTTATAAAACATAATGGGTCCTTTCTTTCTGTTCATAGCATCCCCATGATGGTCCCTTCACCTAATCTTAATCACATTGTTAGATGTGAACATGTTGAAGATGGAATGTAGAAAAAAAAAAGAAAAACATGGATTGAAACATTTATAAATGTGATTAGTATAATAGGGTGAGGTAATGTTGAAAAAGAAACCACAACTTTCAAGGAAATTCCATGTTCTTGCCATGGAGAAATACACATAATTTCTGGAATTAGTTTTTCTTCCCTTGACATTATCTGCGTCCCTACTAACTTGTACTTATTGGACTAACATCATGAATTCTAATAGCGAAAATCAAAACTAACATTATTGGACTTTTGATGTAAAGTATCAGATTGTTATTATAGTGATCATCTAATTGGTATACAAACTTTTACCATGTACTTATGTGGGTAGAGATCATAACGATGAAGCAAAGTTTGATGATAACACTTTCTCTAATTAGCAAAATTTAGATGACAACACTTTCTCTAATTAGCAAAATTTTATCACAAGCTTGAAAATTTCATCTTCTCTTTCCATTCTTCTCCCTCACTCGGTTGCGTTGTTGGTAAGATGGAGATTGAAAGTCAACCCAACGTGTACCACACAATACTACACAGATCAAAAATCTCAACCGTTCATCATCTCATCCTTGATCAATCAACCACCATCAACGGCTCAGATCACCTTAATCACCTATCAAAATAGCTATGCTGTCTCCACCACCATCCACCACTATGGCCCACACTTCTTGCCTTTAAAATCTTGCATAGGTTGGCACACCTATCCCCCGCCACGTGTCAGTCACCCACGTCACTCTTCGTAGCTCATGTTTAAGTCAGAGAATTCTAGATGCAATTTGCCACTTTTTCCAATCACCAACCGACACGTGTCGGGAATTTTGAGAAAGTGACGAAATTACCCTTGTTGATTCTTCACCGGCAATATCCATGTGAAAGAGCGGTTATATTATCTCTCTTCTCTCTTTTCGTCTTCTCTTTCCTCTCCCTCTCTCTCTCTCTCTCTCTCTCTGTCTATATCGCGATAACTGGGCTTTCTGTAGATCCAATCAAAGCATCTGGGTTGGAAACTATTTGGGTTTTTAGAGTTCCGTTTTGGGTTAATCAGGTAAAGATTAAATTTTTTATTACTAATTTCCTCTTTCTGATTTATGTTCTTGGTTTGAGGGTACTGATTCGTCGAATTTTAGCTGATTAAGCTTGATGGGTTTGTTTTAGGGTTGAATTGCGTTGATGATGATATAATTGAGTGTAATTTTGTGATATTTTTATGTGGGTATGGTAGATCTCGATGTTAGTGATGGAATTGCCTCAGAATTGAGGGTTTTATGTGAATTTTCGCTCGTAGATCTATTCAGCTAATTGATAGTACTTTTTTTTGGGATCAATTGTGCAATTGAGTTGTTGATCATACTGTTATACTTTGTAATTTAGCTTTAATTGCTATTTTTAGAGTTGTTATAGTGTTGTAGTATACTCATGCCGGAAAGATGTAGCCCATGTAGGGTTGAGGAATCACTGTTTAGTTTGGGAATTTTCTTCATTTTCTTGTGGTTAGCTCGAGGTGAAACAAAGTACGAATAAAACAGGTAGTTATAAATGGTAATAGGACTTAGTTAGTGGAATTCTTTTCCTTGGTATAGATCCTTCAATTCATTCAAACTAAAATCTCCATTTATTGAAAAATTATATCATGGATCAGGTTCCATCTGAGATGGAATAGAGTATACGAATCTTTTATTTGTTGTGTAATAATTATTACACAGAGATTAAGTGAATTGATTGTCAATACATTTGAATAGACTGCCACAAGGTGGTTCAACGTTGTTTTGGGTGCATAAATAGAAGGATACGGAATAATCATGAACCAGAGTAGCTGGCCTGATTGAGGTTGAGGCCATGAGGAAACTGATACTTATATCTGTGAAGTTTCGGAGGGAGGGAGGTTGTATAAAGAGTTTTGCTGTTCTTTCAGCTTTGAGGAGAAAAATTCTTGATCAAAATGATCATTAGGAAAAATTTAAGTTAAGCCATAGGAGAGTAGCGTTAGTGGCTTTATGAATGATACTTTTGCCTGGTTCATTTCAAGGATGTAGTATGATTTAATTTATATATTCTTTTGTTAGGTGAGGACGATTTACGCCCTCAATTGTTCAATTCGCGTTTCAGTTACCTGCCTTTTCAATTACATTTAAACTTGTATTGGCTTGGGGAAGGGGGAGGGAGGGTGACATGGACTGTCATTGATGCATTTTCCCTTTGTTTGTAGTATTTGTTAATCATTGCCCTTGCTTCGAAGTGTAATTTAAGCAGACTGCCAAATACCCACTTTTGTTAGTTGAGAATGATTTACGCCCTCAATTGTTAAATTCGCATTTCAATAACTGCCTTTTCAATTACATTTAGATTTGTATTGGCTTGGGGAAGGGGAAGGGAGGGTGACATGGACTTCTATTGATGCATTTTTTCTTGGTTTGTAGTATTTGTTATTCATTTCCTTTCAAAGTGGGGTATTTTTCCCCCTTGGTGGTATAATAATTTGGAACTCCTATATGTTTGCAAGTTCATGGCGCTCATAATTCTGACATCTCTTTTTTTTTTTTTTTTTGGTTTATAACTTCAGTAAGAAGGTCATGTGAGTTCTGTTTGAGCTACTGCAGTCACGTGCGATTTCAAGTGTTATGTACTTGGCGCGGCAGCAGATGGGTAAATGCAAGGGTTCTGTAAATTCGGGGAGAATGGTTAGAAGGAACGAATCAGTTAAAGCTTACCAGTTCGCTCTTCTTCTTTCGCCTGTTGTCTCTGTTTGGGATTGCATCGTTCGTAAGATGAGGTATAATTACAGACCTGAGTGGGTGTAGGATTTTGAATCACAGAATTCACTTATAGCTCAACTAAGAAAAACAAAAAGGGTACTTAGTTTTTGATAGGGAGGAAAGCCGAAAACAAGGGAAAAAAGGAAAGAAAGAAAGAAAGTTGTCTCAAATGAAGGAATAAGAAGAGAGTCAGAGACTACATGTATACTTCGTAATATAGTTTATTTAACAGGCTTTTATAGTTGAGAGAGTTATTAGTACTTAGCGACTGAAGATGGATACCGCGAAGGCCCCTCATATTAAGAAGGCGAAAAAGAAGCAAGTGAAGGATGAGTTGGATCGTATTAAGCAGGCTGAGAAGAAACGAAGGCGGTTGGAGAAAGCCCTAGCAACTTCTGCAGCCATTCGTTCAGAATTGGAGAAAAAGAAACAGAAGAAGAAAGAAGAACAACAAAGGCTGGATGAAGAGGGCGCTGCAATTGCCGAGGCAGTTGCTCTCCATGTTTTACTCGAGGAAGATTCAGGTGACACGTCTAGGATTGTTTTGAAGGAGGATGAAGACGACTTTGATCATTGGCAGCAAGCTGCAAATTTTGGGCTTTTCATGGATGGATCTGCCCTTTCTAATCAAAACCTCAAGAGGTGCTCCTTCGAAAGCATTGGTTATTTTCCTAACGCTTATGGATCTGCAAGCGAGTGGAATCACTTTGGAGAACGCAGTCAGCCAATTCCGTCTTGGCCACTTGCTGAAAATTTTCACTTTCCATGTCTGAGAGACGGATCATGGAGCCCTAATGACATTTCTGCCGGTCTCATTGCTGCACAGGCTGTTTCATCACTTCAAATCGGTGAAGATGCGCAGGTTGACACGGTTTTCTTCAACAGATATTGAGATGGCTGAAAATAAAGGGTTTTAAGTTATGATCCAAATTACTAAACGCTTACTCATGATGAATAATAATGTATTAATGTACATACTTTTGCTGCCGATGTGCCTTTTCTAGCTAGTTCTTGGGTCTAGTTAATGTTGTTGCGTGTGTGATATCGTGTTCTCCTGATTTTATTGGCGCATGGCCAGTTGTCTCTAGGACTTCTGTTCGTATAGACTGAGTTGAGTTTATGTTGTGTATTGTTGAAAACTGTTGTGAGGATCTGAGTATTGGTAATGTTTTTGTTGTGTTTTTCCTATATGCATTTATTTGCCTAGATGCTCATCTAACGTCTCCATGTAATATTGTTCAGTGTTTGCATAGTTTATGATCCAAAGGCGCATGAGAAAATGTCCCAAAAAAAAAAAAAATTTGGCAAATGGCTTGTGCTGATAACTACAAAAGCGTATATGTTTAGCGCAAAAAAAAACTACAAAAGCGTATATGCTTGTTGGGCTTTTTACAATCTTTTAGATCAGCTCAAATCTAATGGATAATCACTTGATAAGGGTTCATAATATCATGTCTGGGAGTAATCTGTATGTCAAAACCTAAGACACGATAATTGTTCCACAACTACAAGAGGTTGTAGACTTGACAAGCTTCTACCGTCATTACGATGTTGTAAAGAAAGTTCCTCCATTCAAGCTTGTGTAATCTGTAATTACCCCTGTTCAGTCAATATATCAATCACTATCTTGCTTACAAAAAAATTACAAACAAACAAAACTGTAGATTGTGTTCATTTTAACTTAGTCAATCCGCATACAATTCAATTGTTATTTATTTAGTATCCATTCAAATCAGTTTAAATTATATCGTTTCAGTTGAAATGAACACTCATAACAAACTTTTAAGTTACAACCAGTTCTTGTGCCAAGATCAAGAAGCAAAAAAGACATGAACATTGTAAAACATGATACATAGAAGAGTGACAGAAACCATGGTTTTTGGGTTTTTGCATGTCTCTACACACTCTTAAATATTGGGGGCTGGAATGTGACTGATGGGTGAATTATGTGTAGTCAAAAACCCTATACTTGCAAGTGCACAAGTTCAATGTAGTACTAGCGAATAGTAGGGTGTCGTACCCGCAGGGAGTGGGAAATTACCTAAAACTAAATGTCGAAAGTTGGGATTTTTGTGTTTAAAACTACTATTAAAATTAACTAGGAGATGAACTGAATTAAATTAACAAGAAACAAGCTCAAATAACCAATGGGTTTTAACCAGGAAGACAAACTCTAGGACTTTGAATCCACCACTAACCTCGTATCAATGAGTTACATATTTCAACCTGGGATATTATTAAATTCTATGTAGTGATCTAGGCTACAAGCTTCGACTCAAACAAAGTATATCCCGATTAAAACTAGTGACACAACTCAGCTACGTCAAGTATAAACTATTCACCTATCACATAATTTATCTATTATAACATGAATTGTTCAGTAAATAGTCACAAACAAATAAGAACCATTGCATAACAAAAAGTGTCAATCTCAACCTATTAATAAATTCGACAAGAAAAATTACATAGGGTGAATTGGGGTGGTTTGATCATAGGGTGAATTGAACAATCATTAAACCAACAAATTTCTAGTCATGCAAGTAGAATTTAAACATATATCCCAATCAAAATAAATTACATTGAACTTGGTTAGGGTTTCATAAAAATCCTAGACAAGAAAATTAGCTAGACATAGTAAGGAGAGAAAACACCATTGAATCGATGGAAATCATGAATCCAGATAGGAGATAGATTGCCGTCTGAATTCTGTCTAGTTGTTGCTACTCTCCTTGCCGTCGTCCCACAATTTGCTCTACTGCTTCTTCCCCACGAGTTGTTCCCTCTGATGTCGCTCGTTCCTTCTTTTTATACCCCCTTGCAGCTTAAACCCTTTTTTCACTAGTACTCCAAATCATCCACCACAATGGGTATATACCCTTTTGTTTCCAAATACTTCAAATAATAACATGTGGCTCCACTGATTATATAGATGTGGCTCCACTGATTACAACTAAAAGGAAAAACGGAGAGGAAGAGCAAGAAACAAAGGAAATGAAAACAGCATGAAAAGAACAAAATATCTTCCAAGGTGGTGAGAATCCGGAAGAACATAGCATATTTTTCACAATGTACTTCATATTTCTTACATTTTTGACACGGTAGCAATTGTAAACAAGTTTTAAGGGGAAGGGGGCGAATTTTACAAGGATACACAACAATAACCTGGACTCTCTTCTCAACTAGAAAATTACATGAACTCTGTCCGTCAACTATCTTGGCGACCATTCTGTCGCAGCGGTGCAGTTGCTTCTCCATCTTGTTGGTGCTGCTGTTGCCTGATCACCTCCTGATTTGGCTCTTCCAGTACTGAACTCGTGGATGGTTTGTCACCAGCAGCAATAAGATTCTTAAACCATGACACCTGAAATTTTGGCGAATTCCTATTCGGGCTCGAGCTGTCGGGAGATACTTGTGAGTTATTGCCAATGCCTGAAAGGAACCGATATGCAACCTTGCTGGCTGAGACAATTTCTGTCTTAGCTTGTTTCAACTGCAATAATGTCACAAATTAGCCAGACATAAACTTAGTGAAGAAGACAGCTACGGCTATAATCATTTCAATTGAATAGTAATATGTCAAATAAAAAAATACAAAAAAAAAAAAACAAAAAACTAAATGTAGTATGGAAACGATGAAATGAACAGGGCATAAGTCAAACTGTCAAAACATCATAAATTTAGTCATGGAGTAGAAAAAAGCATTTTCCCTCGAGCCCTCTTAAAAACACATGCACAATAGTAAAAGCTTCTTGGAAAACCAACAGGCAACTAAGCCGTTTTCAAGTCTGCAAAAAGTAGTCTACATGGTATTTGACAAGTTAAGCCAGCATCTTACACGAACTGCAGTGTTCCCTGCTATTTCAACAGCAGCATCACCAGCATTGGCAAATCGATTAACCCAACCTGCAACAAGCAGAAGCTATAAGAATTTCGTTGAAAATTTTGTCAGGACCAGCTGAACAGTAGTATAGTAGCATTCTCTCGCTAACAACTATAAAACCAGGCCCTAAATATCACTCCTTCGGAATGCTTCTAGGTCATTTGACAAAGGAAATTGATTTATAGAAAAGACAGAAAAACACGAAAATACATGAAGGAGAGTCCCTTCTGTACAAATTCCTTTCTCATAATCAAATAATCAGTTCTGATAGTTTTCAAAGCAAATGTCACGTTATAACAAAAGTTTTCTACACCTATCAATTTGATCAAATGGTAAGATAAGAATTATCAATAAATTTCCCATCCTTCATTACAGGAGCCATCACTCACAAGAATTTTTACAAGCATGGGAAACAAGTCGGCAATCACTATATTGTGGCACACACATAAAGTTCACAATGGCAAAGAAGGGGAAAATTGTCAGTAAGCATGTGCAAGATAGTGGCCAGAGGATAATCATATTGTGTCCAAACAGAAACTTCAAAAGTTCTTGGAGTTGCTCCAACATCATACGACACAAGTGACAGGAATGATACTCAGCTTAATGTAGAGGTTCCCTTACAAAGTCTGTGCTAGATATTTAGTATTTATCTTGCCACAAATCCAAGTAAAGTTATAAAAACAAAGGCTAGAAAAGACTGACACTGATCAAACTAAGTTCTCCTACAGAAGAAAGAAAAGCTTCCATGGCAGACCTAATGCACATAGGAGTTGGAAAGCCAAACCACTTCAAGAGCGTGCCCGTTGATCCATTTTCATGGTAGCTTTGACTCTTAACAATTATTTATTAAAAGCAAAACCAGGAAAATAAAATCCAAAGAGTTGCAAGTAATTTGTGTAGCAGAATAAATGTTCATAGAGCCGCCAACTTGATCGGAAGTGTTTTCCTGAGAACCTCTTATTGTGAATTTGTGATGCATGATTGAGGACTTGATCTTGAAAACTTAGTGATCATGTGACATCTGATACTAATGCTCACATCACAAAACACCACCATCAAACTTGTAACTGCTCTCAGTATGGCTTTGGTGCTTATCATCATGGTGCTTCTCACTTTGTATCAACCAAGAGTTTCTACCAAACAGCATGAATCCATGAATGACCGAGCTTACAGTGGTGACAGCAAATGCATGCTTATTCATGTGCACATTTGACAGCGAGTTTATTCTTGAGCATACAAGGAATAAAATGAATATATACCTGGAAGTTTTTGGACACCCAGCCTCTCACAGAACTCATCGCAGAAGTGATTGCAGTTTCTTGAAAGTAAGTCATAAGAAAATCCAGGCCACTCTCTGCTGAGTTCCCTCAAAATCTGATTAACCTTGAAGATTGACAGGTTTGTTTGTCCAAGAACAATTTTTTCACGATACGAGTACATGGGGTTTTTACTAGAAGGGCAGCTAAAGACTCCAGTTCCTTGTTCACAGAACCCAAAAGACCATTCATCATCTCCATAAACCTGTTAAGCATGAGATGAAAATTACAATCACCATTTCAACCATAACATAAAACAAATACGGCCGTGATTACGGACGTAGATATTTGTTTGATGGCCAAAAGCGTAAATCATTACCATATACTATCAGTGGACTAGCTCAAAAGCTTAATCACCATATGACACAGAAATAGATCTTTTGAAAACAATTGCAGAGAATCAACTTTCTCAAAGCCATTTGGATTTTTCTGCCAGACAATTGTAGCAAGTATGCTTGGGGCCATGAACATTTGAGCACAAAAGACAAGACAGATATGAGAAAGAAACACATCAATAGCAACATTGGGAAAACTGTAGCATGACATGAAGTCACCCAGAAATCAAAGCCATTTGGTTTTTCTGCCAGATAATTGTAGCAAGTATGCTTGGGACCATGAAAGTTTGAGCACAACAGACAGGACGTAATATGAGAAAGAAACACATCAATTGCAACATTGGGAAAACTGTAGCATAACATGAGGTCACCCACTATACATTGTAAGATTCTGCACACCCAACCATGGTGCATACTGTCAAACCCATAAGTTTACTTAAGAAAAAGGTGCCATTCTAATACTATAGATCCTATTGTTAATGAGATGAACATGGTCACACAGGCATCACATTCAGCAAAGACCAAAAAGGGAAGCTCTCAAACTCTGAACCTAACACTACCTCAATGCAAATATCTGTTTCCGTCTTTATCAAAGTAACATAACTATATCATGACCAAGCAGAGAATCGTCTAATATGACTGAATGAGCACAACTTACAGTTTTTTGACCAGGTCCCAGATACATTATGGCAGTGTTTCCATACCTATAGTCCCATACATATTAGATAATGCTCTTCTTTTTCCTTTAGGAGTCACTCTTCATCCTCCTACCTCTGCACTCCCACTGAGTCCCACCCTAAGACTGAAAGCTTTCCCTAAAGATGACTACATTAATAAATTCTGCTCCTACTCTGACCAGCAGTGACTTGAATACTTCCCACTTTCACAATTCAAAATTTCCAAACAAAGCGAGTATCTGTATCTCATCCCCAATTGATTCCGAAACTACCTGATTTAGTCAATATGTCACCAACTCACCACCTGACATTTCCATCTGGTTTAATCAACAACGTCAACATCAACATTACCCCAATGCCTCCAAAGAGACTCTTGCCTCCATCTGGTTTAATCAAAATCAATAATCGACAACCAATAACATCCCCCAGGAAAAAAAGAGGAGACATAGCCATCGCATCATGTCACAGATATCCACCTTCAGTCCAAACTTCTGGGGATCGATGCAAATAAGCCCAAAATTTAGGAATCTAATAGTCAATGCATCTCCTATTTTGACTCTGTGAGTTTCCGAAGTCTCAATAGCCTAGATTCCAACTTAAACTATCCACTCAAAGTGGTCCTAAACTCCAAACTCCAAATCATTATATTATCTCCGAGAAGCACGCCTGTGGGTAAACGAAGCCTTTTAACTAAGGGGCTCTACATAGATAATTAGCTGATAAGCCTAATAAACCTGCAAGAACTAGCTAATGACAAAAACAGGTCACTTCTTTACATGGAAATTTGGAGGGGCTTAAATTGCACAAAACAAACAGCATAATGCAAAAAAAATTACTGAAATATAACACAACAGTTGTAGAAAACAAGACATCTAATCAGTAAGCTCTACAGAAAATATCTAATCAGTAAGCTCTACAGAAAATAAAATTGAAGAACTATAAACCCTAGATCTGGTTCCTAAATTGTCAAATTTCACATAATGCTAAACCACAAAAAGCACTTACAATTGAGATTAACGAGAAAGAAACAAACCTGAATGGCACTATGGAAGATGCCGCCTAAACCTATACCATCTTTGAAGATCTTGTTGATATTCATAATGGTGCTGTTCGTCTTTTCCGACCCGCTGTTCGTCACATCGTATATGTGTAATATTACATCCGTCATCTCTCTATAACTATATCTCCCAGTGATCAAATTCCAAAATCAGAAACCCTAATTGAACCCTGTTCTTCCCCAAACTGAAAAAACTCGAAGATGCAAACAAAAATCGGGTACAACCGCCTCTTTTCTTTTTTTTTCTCACACTAGGCGGCCACCACCTGCTACTCTGGTGTCGGTTTCTCTCTCCTCTCTCCGCCTCTGTGAGAGAGTTTTCTCTCTCTTCGTTGTTGTTGGGAGAGATGGGTGAAAAAGTTTCGGTAATGCTGCAGTTTTGTTCTTCTTCTTCTTCTTCGCTGTGTTGTCTGTTGTGTTTTCTGAAAACTGTGAAAACGAGAATGGAAGCAACTTCTCTCTCTAAAAGTTTCGGTGATGCTAAACTATAAAATATTTTTTTGAGTATTTAATTTTTTTAAAAATAGAATTTATTTATCTCGGTTTTGGTAGCTGGCTACTATCCTTTTCAAAATATAAAAGAGCCAAAATGACATAATACTCCCTCCATTCGGATTTAACCTTTACAAGCAGAAATTTAGCAATCAAAGTTTATAAGTGTTGACCATTAATCATCATCCAAAGTAAAAATAAGTAAAAATATATTTGTTGGATTACTCCTGAAGTTAGAGTAGATTCAAAAGAATTACAATTTTACTTATTGTATTGTATAAGATTACACATGATTAAATATTATTTTTGATGATTGCAAAGAAGTCCAAATAGGAAGGTCAAATCCGAATGAAAGGAGTATTTTACAATGGTTAACAATAAACAACCACGGTCGTTTAATTCATACTTGGATTGAAAGTATTGTAAGTTAAAAAAAACTCAGATCCGGAGGTCCCATAACATCTTTGGTTTAAAAAAAAAAAAAAATGCTGTATGCCTATTTGAGATATGAATGACTAAAAGTAAAATGAATGACGTTAATATTACACCATATCTGTTCAAAATTTAGAAGTGTGTATAGTACCATCAATCTCAAATTGTTAGATTGTTGACAATATTGTACTCCACAAATAGAGAGTTAACACCTCCGCGCTTACCATATGAGCATAATCAACTTTGCAATTTAAATTTCACAGGTTCTAACAAAAGCAAAGTTCTTTCCCTTCAAAACGTATTGTATATAATACAAATTTAACAATATAGGAGTATATGAAAGGAAATATTTGCTCCAATGTACAAATATGAATGCTTGATTACCCAATTAAACTCATTCATAATGTATTTTTGAATACTTGAATACTTTTAATTCTTCATAACTTATTGGTTCACATCTAGCTATTTTATCTAAATAATACGCCCAACCATATTCAGCAAATGATATCTATGGAATACAGAACTTTTATTTTGGGACGGAGGGAGTACTAGTAAACAAGAAAGTAGATTAAAATATATCGGATTATTGTAAATAGGATATTGATCTACTCATGATGTTTGTGAAAATGCACTAATATCACATACTTGTCTTCTCTAAAAAGAAAAGAAAAAATAATAACAATAAAAGTTATGATGTGTTAATTCAGAAAGATAGATATATAATTAAAATAAACAGAGTAAGTGCTGCTGAATGATAACAATGAAACAATAACTATGATATGGTGTAACCGTGTAAGGGTGTGT